>DWLR01000700.1:0-22809 GCA_018246295.1 Papilio alexanor hazarajatica | reverse complement strand
TGTCTCTTATGTCCGTAAGAGTGAGGTGTCATTTTTCTATTCGATACTTATTCTTCTGGAGTGATGCTGATCAAGATGATGTAATGAATGGCTATAATCATACAATCATCGTTTTTTTTAACTACTAGGGACTTATTTATATAGGGGAAAGTTTCTTGTGTTTAAAACTTGTCGGGTTTTTGTGTGAGTTTAAAAATTAATGTTGATATTATAGAACGATTACAAACTATTACCACTTCTTTTCGATATACAGTATCAGTACACAGTTACATACCTTTGAATTTAGGTGTTGTAATAACAGTGCGAAGGTAAAAAAGTAGAAACATCAGAACATTTTTTGCTTAGGACCCAGAAATGGCACAGTTCAACAGGATGTAAACGTTTAATTTATTTCTTACTAACTCCTTAAATCAGATAACAAAGGACAGATTTCGGTCAGACAGCATTCTAAACTAGTTAACTGATGTAATGGCGAACAAATTGCACGAGACTAGCCTGGAAGACTTGTGCGTTATTTACATCGACAAAATTCATTATTCGACTAAAAAAAAAATAGAAACTTCTTTTTTTAGTTACATTTTTTTATCATTGATGATTCTATGAATCAGTGCTAGTTATAAAAATAGTTGTATATAATATCAACGCTACAACAAAACTAACGGAAAATTCTGCACCGTTTTATGCCGAAAACATCTAAAAATACCGAAAATTTATAGTCGGTTTAAAATTCTTGTATTAATTTTATGTTGCATCTACAGAGTTCAGTTACGAAGACGGAGAGGAGTTTAACAATCATTTGGAAGTTACCAAAAGTTGGTTTGAAAGAATTTCTTTCGTTAACAAGAAGCTGTATTTGCTGGCTCTCTTGGAAGACCTGCGAAGTGCATGGACCTTATCATTATTGTTGAAGTCCATATGGAACTGCCGCCCTAAAGATTCCGTGTTCTCTATAAGCAGGTATATCGTCAAAATCAACTTCATTTTTGTTTTAAATACCTTCAAGACAAAAAGATCACCAAGGTATTCATTTATTGATGACGGTGACCTTTTTGTGAGTTTTAAAGTATTTAAAAAAATATAGTTTCATAATATAAGGGTTGCCACTTAGTTTTTTTTGCTTTTATTAAATCCTAGACGTAAAGTACTGAGCAGTTATGACCAGGCTCCGTTCGATCACAACAGAACTGCTGTGCCCGTGTCCCTTCTCACACAAGTTATGACAGATGACAGAAAGTGGTTTGTTTCTTTAGAACCAGTAAGTATATATTTTTTTACTATCTTTAATATCTCCAAGTATGTCATTATATTAAGTTGGCTATAGACATAGAGACAACTAACTCAGGGGCGGGATTAGACAAACTTATAACAGGTTGATGAAGGACTGCGATCAAGATTATCAATTACCAAAGAACAATTATGCATGGATGTGTAAATGTAGAAGAAGCGAGAAAGATGTGGTAGGATCATGTGTAGGAAATACATAATCTATAAATACTACCCACCCCTCTTGGTTGCGTACATGAGTTTTTTTTATTTATGTTATTCAAAGGAAGCACAAGCGCTGGCATTATTGGAATTAGCAGCAGTATCGGGTGGGCCAGTGCTGTGGCAGGTGTTTCGTCGGGCGCAGAATATCTACGATCGTTACCGAGAATACGAGATTGATAACCTGAAAGAATCGGTGGTCGTTGCGGAAACGGTTCATCACGGCAAGACGTCGCAGATTGTCGACCTAGCTCATAATCTGGTTTAATGTTGTTCTTTTTAAGCTCCTATTTGAAAATGGTCGATTAGATCATATGCTAGATTGTTTTATAACTTCTCAACAAAAGATTAATTATAAAGGATGATTTATTTGAAGCTACCCTCAATTTAACCTGCCAGTTTGGTGACAAAAGTCACAGGAACTGAACCTGTCACCATAAGACGGATACTGGTCATGATCCTAAAACTATTACTTGTTATTTTACTAATTAAATTTTCCTTTTTCCAAAAGAACCTAAGAATCGTGTCGTAATATTTTCCCTTAGATATGAGATTGTTTATGTAAATGATAAAAATACCTATCCATATTTGTATGTATTCGATATTGTTTCTTGATATAGGACGTTTCTTAAATAATTATAACTACAGAAAAAAGATCCGCTTCGTCGCAAAAATAGCGATTCACTTGGTGTGATTAAAGAAGTTGCAAATGCTACTGAAGTGGCCAGCTTGAGTAAAGCGCAGAAAAAGGTAATTTTCTTTACTAACATTTCATTGAACCATACCATTATGAACTGGCAACATTTCGTCGTAATATTTTCCTCTCGCAGACTTCTTGGTTTCCTAAAAATTATTTGTACCTACTTTCAATCGTGTAAATGAGATTTTCACGAATTTTTTTTTAGAATTTCAACAGAACAGAAGATTTTTTTTAAATCATTACTTTTGATAAAGAAATGAAAGAAATATTAATATGATAGGAAAAACAATTCAGAGGAATATATAAAGAAAATTTCAGAATGAAAATTGCTAATTTAAAATGCTAAAACAAAATGTTTATTAAACATATTATTATCAACAATTTTGATTATTTTCATTTTGTTAAATTACCTCATTGGTGGTTCAACATCGTAGGACACGTGAAATGGGTGCAAAAAATATTTCACATTTTGTACTGCTTCACAACAAATCCTTTTAGTGCACGCATTGTAATGTAAAATCCGCACGCCGTGTCTGCTTGCTGACGTTTCCAAGAGAAAACACACAGGTACAATATACTGTCCAATAATTGATAGGCAACTACAGAATTCCATAAGACACTTACGACAAACACGTCACGAATCACGCCATCTGCTGTTTAAGAATACCGCAGAAAATTACATCACAAATACGTTGTCAAGGTGTACGTTATCCAATGATCAATAAAAGGTAAGAAAAAAATCTTTACACAAGACGAACTTACGAGTCTACTTTTTTAATGTGAGGAATGCCTACGCATATCCGCTTTTGCGACACCGATAAAAAATTATATATCTACATTTTGATTTTCAGTTAGACGAATGTATGGTGGATTGGAATGCAACTATTAAACTGATTCGTGACAGCTTTAAATTAGAAGAAATAGAGACAACTTTTAACGACGGCACTAAGAAGAGGATTTGGAAAGTGGACCGCCCAATACCTGAAGCAATGGAGACCGTTGACTTTGTACGTTACATTAAGATGTGTTACTATTTTTTTACGCTCTAGATTTTCTCTCTTTTGTTTTTCATTTAACTTTTTTTTTTTTTTATTTCAGCTACAATTACTGCCATCTGCTATTGGAAAACGTATTTTTTCTTTTTTTAGTTTATCGCAGTTAGCTGAATATTCTAGAGTTAACAAGTATTGGGCATATCTTATCGACGAATTAAAAGCAGAAATTGTAGCGAGACAGAAGATTCAATCGGAGTTGGAAAAGTTGCGAGTAAATTTTGCTTTAAATATTTAAAATAGTTTTATTCTAGTATTTGATTTTACAGCGGTTATTTACATTATTTGCATAAAGAGTATTTATTATTACATTTACAAAATTAATCCATTTGTATTATATATTTTATGTTTAGTTTTGTCTATTTTATTAACAAAATCATCAGTAGTTCTCTAAATATTAATGTGATGTAACGACAAATAATCACATAGGACTTAAAATTAAAACAGCTTGAATAGTCGCGTCGTTTAACTATTCATAAAATGTGTAAGAATTTATCGTGTTTTAAGGAAATAATGCTTCAAAATAACGAAAGTGAGGATACTTTAGATCAATCGGGCTTCCAAATAGACCGCTTCAGTTCGCAGCCGCCCAGTCTGGTTACCTCAGTGAAGAAAAAACACGTTTTGCCCAGCATACGAGCCAGCCAAAAGTCCGGACACTTTTCTTTCAAACACTTAAGAGAGAAGATGAACAAACCTCGTAAATATGTTGTAAGTTAAAAATGAATTTAATAGTTTCAAGTACGAGGAATAACTCTAAACCAAACACAAGAAGACGCTCCTGTCTGTTTCTTAATGCCACATATCTTCTTCTTCTTCGTGTGTTTCATTACTGAAGGTCTTGCTTGTCTTGATATGCCTTTAAAGATGCATCGACCAGCTGCCTCCACGCCGCCCTGTCTTCGGCTTGTCTCAGGGCAGTCGGGATACTGAGTCCCAATATGACTTGTACTTGATCGGACCAGCGGGTAGGTGATCGACCCCGTGACCTTTTGCCCTCAATCTTTCCGGCCACAACTAATTTGTCCAAATTATCGGGTTGTCTTCGGGCAATGTGTCCAAAATATCCAAGAACTCGTTGGTAGCATCTGGTGGATATTTTCAGTTGGTCCAGAATGGACTTGTTCGTTCGTTTTGCAGTTCACGGTATGCGCAACATTTTGTTTCGGTCGACTGCACGAATTGACCACGATTCGGACCCGTACAGAAATATTGAGAAGACCAAAGCACGCACGAGTCTGCTCTTGGTGGTATTCGACACTTTCCTGTTTTGCCATATTCTGGTTAATTTACTCATTGCTGCTTTGGCCATCTGTGCACATCTACGAATTTCTCCGTCACAGCCTCCCTGATTGCTTACCAGCGAACCTAGGTAGACGAGTTCACTGGTTCACAGAAGTACTGGTCGATCCAACACCGTGACTTTGGTTTTCTTCTCGTTTATGGAAAGGCCGACTGTTCCACTTGCAGTTTCCACTCTTCCGAGCAGTGTAGCCATTTCTCTTTCCGAGGAAGCAAACAATGTGGTATCGTCAGCATATCGGAGATTGCTGATTTTGTTGCCACCAACGGAAATGCCCCCAATCGCACTCTTCTAGCGCTGTCCTCATGATATATTCGCCATAGATGTTGAAGAGAAGAGGGGATAGAATGCATCCCTGCCGGACTCCTTTTTGTGGCTTGAAAGCTGCGGACACTACGTCATTTACCCTGACCATTGACTCACCATTCTCATGTACGGCTGCGATTAGAGCAACTAGATGTTCCGGAACACCCATTTCTCTAAGAATTTTCCACAGACAGTCCCACCTTACGCAGTCAAATGCTTTAGAATAGTCAACAAAGCACATGATCATTGGCACGTTGAATTCCCGGCTTTTCTCTATGAGTTGTCTAATGTTGACTATTTGCTCTCGAGTTCCGCGGCCTCTTACAAAGCCGGCCTGGTCATTTGGAATTTTTCACTAAAGGTAAGACGGTAGGCGTCCGTTAATTACATGAAGCATGATCTTACTGCCATGAGATATTAGAGCAACCGTTCGAAAGTTTTCGCATGTCTTTGTTGACCCTTTCTTGTGTAATGGTATAAGAAGAGACTCTGTCCAGTCTTTAGGCCACTTTCCCGACCTCCAGATCTGATTGCGCAGGTCTTTCAAGATCTTGACTTGTCTTCTTGTCTGCAAGGTTTTTCAGTTCTTCAGCAAATATTGTATCTCTTCCGGCTGTTTTATTTGTTTTCATTTTCCTCAGAGCTTCCCTGATTTTAGACTCGAGAATTTCGGGCTCTATATTTTCGTTCAGATTCAACTGTTCAGAAGGTGTCTTGTCATCTTTGTACAAGTTTTGGCAGTACAGTCGCCATCTTTCTGTGACCTGGTCGATCTGCGTCAATAGTGTGCCCTTTTCATCTTGGATCGCTCAGGTTTTAGGTCTAAATTCTTTTGTGATGCCTTTGACTGTGATGTGCAAGGTTTGAGCATGATTCTCAATATTTTCACATATAGAGTTCAGATATTGGTTGTAGTCTCTACAACCAATATCTGATATGGCATAAGCGTTGGACCTTAGCGGACATGATCTGGTATTGAGCTCTATCATAGTCTCCTCTTGTTAGCAGGTCCTTTCTTTCTTTAATCGCCTTCCACGATTCCTCTGATATCCATACCTTTTTTGGGTTACACTGGCCATTCCGTTGGATGTCCTTCCTCGTCATAAGAATGATATCTTTTACTTTAGCCCAATCTTTATCCGCATCTTCGTGGTTATCAAACTTTATACATGAGACTTTGTTATTAAAGACCTCTTTGAAGGTAGCAAGTGATTGCGGAGAAGGTCGACTATGACGTTTGGCTACAGTTCTTAGGCACTTCTTCAGCTTGATCCTCATCTCTGCCACCAATAATTTGTGATCGCTTCCGCAGTCAGCTCCGGGGTACGTCTTAGTGGTAATTATACTAGACCTCCAACGCTTTGCAATTGCGATATAGTCAATTTGGTTTCTGGCACGATCACCTGGCATAAAAAAAGTATATAGCCTTCGTGAATGGTTTTGAAAACAGGTATTCATTATGGTCAGGGAGTTTTCCACGCAGAACTGCAGCCACATCTCATCTCTCTCATTTCTGTCTTCGTGTCCATAGTTGCCAACAACTTTTCGTAGATGATCGTCTAGACTTGTAGATCCAATCTTTGCATTAAGGTCTCCCATCAGAAGTATGATTTCCCTTCTAGGCAGGCTTCTTATGGTGTCCTCCAGCAGTCTGTAAAAGTCTTGGATCTCTACCTCTGTTGAGTTCGATGTTGGTGCATATACTACCACAATATTGAGGCGACATGGTATTGTGTTAACCTTCATCGTGATTATCCGATCACTTACTGGGTGGTATCCTAATACGGATTTATTGACGTGAGGTGTTACGCAAATTTCGACTTCATTCCTGCTTTCATCTTGTGGTCCTGAAAAATACAGGGTAAAAAGTTTAAACATCTAACAGTGAGTTCGCACTGACGAAATATTCACAAAAATGTGTTGTTATCTCTCTCGTTCTGTCTGAAATACTGAAATCACGACCTGTTTTTTTCACGTCTGATGGCAGGGTTAAATTTTTCGCGTGTGAAGTATGTATTTATCGGCTGGACTGTATGATGATGTATTTATCGAAGAGTAAGGTGCATTCGTTTCGTATTTTTCCCCGATTTCCATATAGCTTATTGTTTATTTTTTATATTTAGTTACTAGTTAATTTTTGGCAATGCGAATTCACGGTAACATATTTTTATTTAAGTTCTGTTACTTAGGCTCCAAAACCAATAAATAACATGGCGGATCTGTACGAACGTTTAGAAAGGCGCGGTGCAGCGGATGAAAATATCTGGAAATGGTGTAAAAATCTGTCGAAGAAATTTAAGACATCTAAGGGGAATGGGGTAATTCTATTTAATTTATTGATTTTTAAGTAATAAAGTCATTTTGATATTGCCTCTAAAATCAATCCATATTTTAGGGTTTTCATTACAATAAACGAGCAAACAAGTCCGACAATAGCTAATGGTGAAAAATGTAATAACGCTTATCTTATTAGACACCAAAGTTGCTCGACATATCGCTTGAATTAGAGCACTTTGGTGAAAGAGGTCACGAGAGAACACCTTGACTTAGTGCAGGAACTCAATGGTCCTGAGCTCGACTGATAAGGCTCTTTAGGATTAGAAAATGAGAAGATTTTTACTATTATTAATACTTAAAACAAAATAATTAAAGTTAAAAATAGACAATTTTTCATTTTGTTTTTTCCACAGGACGACGACAACACGGACGATTTGCCAATGGGCCTCAAACATTTTCCATGTCCTATGTTAAATGAAATTATTTCAGTCCCACTTCGTAAACCACTTGTTGAAGATCCTGCAGCTATCAAAATTCCAATCAAGTAAATAATTTCAGATTTTTCGTTTTATTTTATAAATTTATGCATAACTTAATTTCTTAATTTCTCAGTGTGTATTTTGGAATAAAATAAACAAATTCTTTAGACCTCACGAAATTGCATAAATAATAATTACAACAATTGTTTCGTTTTAAATTATAATTATTTGAAATTCGAAATATGTGCAAAATAAAAGCTAAATTAATATAAAATTCCCAATAGCATAACATGATATGACATGACATGACTTGATCGCAACATGGGTAGACCTATTTTTAATTTTGTTCTGTTATACTGTCGGACCTTTTACCGAGTATACTATTCTGTTTCAACAGGAATTTTAATTTAGTTCGCCGTATTGTTTTGAAGAAACACAAAGAGTTGTAAGGTTTAGATACGCAAAAAAATCTGAGATAACTTATTAAGAAAAAAAGCTATAAAGTTTAACCTTAATTTAATAATACAACATATCTATTTTTAAAAACAGAGCGGCAACATTTAAAATAAGGCTAACTGAGGATATCGATGTGACAAAGGATCAAAATACCAAACGTTTTAGTTTATGGAGTAAAGACTTTTCAAGTTTATATCCAGCATCGAAAATCGCAACTTATCAATCTCCTATTTAATGGTCGTGTTAGCAAATCACATACAGTTGGCTACAATATTTATTTTTTTAATTTTAATACTCAATCGGTGTTTATTTTGTAAGTTTTGGTTTGTTGTCAAACAATATTTAAATTTCTTATAACTCAAAACTTTATTTTGTGTTATTTTATTTACTCATGTCATTTATAGCTTATAAAATGAATTGACAATTGAGGACAAATAAATGCTTATGATGCAATTTCGAATTTTCATTTTTCTTAATAGCGTTTAGGGTGAGACCCCATAATCTTGGCATTCTACAAAATATTGGAACCAAGCTGAATTATTGACTATAATAGCAAAAAGACAAATCTCACGATATTGCAATGAATCGAAATGAAGTAGTACAATGGATGTTATTTGTATTACTGTATTATCATCTAAATTATTATGCATTATTTTCTTTTTCAAAATATGCAAAATACGTAAATGTTGGTTCAAGAATTTGTTTTGTTGTTGACATGCATAAATCAGAACGCATTGTTTGTTTCTTCTCATCTATGACAACTGATGCGCGATGTCTATTCTTTTCTGTCTGTTCAAGGTGAGATATACCAGGAACATTGCGTACTCAGTATTTAAAGTACGAGTACTTGTAAATACGCTTTCCGAAAACTCGCTCCTAGGAGTATTTGGGAGTATTGATTTTATGTCCTGTAGTAAACGAGCAAATAAAATAATAATATACAATATGACACCACATACAATACAATAAATAAAACTACATTCTACATTACCTAAAAAAAAAAAAAACCTTTATCTTAAATTATTTTAATTTTTAACCCTGAAAGATCATATTATGTGAGATATAAAGTCAATTTTCGATTCGCATATTTCATCGTCCAACGAGTCTCTTATCGCGTCTTTCAAGGCCTCGAGTATGAAAGCGTACGAACGAGCCTGCGAGTATTAAAGCGTACCAACGAGTCTTCGAGTATGAAAGCGTACGAACCAGGCTTCGAGTTTGAATGGGAACTACTCGTCTGCGAGTATGAAAGCGTACGAACGAGTCTTCGAGTTCGAATGGGGACTACGAGTACAGGACTCTTAAATATTATTCTACTTCTAAATACTCGATACTCCTTCGTTTGGTTTTATGATACTCAGTATTTAGGGGTATCGAGTGAAACCTAGTATCAAAACCTGTTCCAGTATATACGTCTCACCTACTGTCTGTCAAGTGACATTTTTAGTTGGATTATTTTCTAGAAAGAAAAATATATCAGGCTACACAGCTTTTGCAGCGTAGTTTCTGTTTCTGTGTGCTAAATAATAACCGGCATACGCATATGTCTTAAATTATGAAATTTATGATTATTTTATTATAAGTAAGAGTAGATTATTAATTAAAATGAGTAAGCATATGTATTCGACTGCTAACCTTACTGACAAAGAATTAAAAGAACAGGGAAATAGATTATTTAGTTTACGAAAATTCGAAGATGCTATGAACTGCTATACGAAGGCTATTGTGAGTGTTTTTTTTGTGTGGTGGTACTCCGAAATGGTACCTGATACTACAACATTCGTGAACGTTTCAGATCAAAAACCCTTCAGTGGCCACATATTTCACAAACCGTGCACTATGTCATTTAAAGATGAAGAGATGGGAGGCGACATGCAACGATTGCCGACGTGCGTTGGACATCGACAACAACCAGGTCAAGGGACATTTTTTCCTAGGTCAAGCACTGGTTGAACTTGATTGTTATGATGAGGCGATAAAACATCTACATCGTGGTAAGTATTCTTTATAAATTTAAAATGTTCAAAGAATTATATGTCTATGTGGTGGAGATTTCTTCAAACACTTATAGTGCATGAACAGAAATTGTCATAGTTAGGAATTTAAATTCAACAATTATATGTATATTTTTAATAAGTTGTAAGTCTTTTTTTGTAATAAATTTATTATAGTTGGAGACACCTGATCTTGACGATTACTTCAATTACTTCTGGGAAAATTTCATGTCTGCAAACAACATGCACATTCAACATAAATTTTATTATGATATGAAATTTCACACATTATTATTAACTTTTGAGAAAAAAAAAAACTATTTCATACATTCACACAGAAAGAACGACATTTCGATTAAAATAAATATTTGCCATTGATTTCACAATGATAAAAAATGTCTCCACTTCATTATTATCAACACATTTTTTTTTCGCACATTATTAATTTTTGAAAAAAAAAAATATTCTCATACCTTCCACCACCACCACCTTAGCCTATGATCGTCCACTGCTGGATATAGGCCTCCCCCATTGATTGTATCATTGGGGGGAAATGTGCCATAATCGGCACGCTTGGCAGGCGGGTTGGCGATCACAGTATGTTCCACCATATTAAGAAAAGGACGCTGCTGCCCGTCCTCCGGTAGTCTTTACATTCAGACACAAGATAAACAGATATGTTCATGCACACAAATGTTTGTCTTAGGTGGGAATCGAACCCACGACCTAAGGCACGACAGGCAAGTGTCTTGCCAGTGCACCAACCATTCAGTCATACCTTCACATAGTAAATAAGTACGACAATTTGTAAACAAGTCTGCCATGGTTGATCTAACTTATTCATACTGCAGTTGGTACTCCTAGTCTGGTTTGTTTGTTCAATTGTTGGTTGCTGTAATTCCATTTACAGTAGCAACAAAAGATAATCATAAAATGTACAATGTGTATGTAAAGATACCAAGGATTTATATCTGGTAATCCTAATAAGAGAACATCAGACATATAAACATGTCTTTATGTTGTATGACCAACATATGTATTTTGAGTAATTTTGAAGAATGACTTTCTGTCATTGGATTCATATTCTTTCCCGGAGCGTCACATGGGTTCAGTCAGTTTGGATTTTTGTTTTCTTAAATTAACTTTTGCTTGTTTTAATAATGCCTTTATATATTTTCTTAAATAATATGTTAATTATTAGGAAATAGATTTAAGATTAGAAAGTTAGACTTTCAAATATTCCAACATACATTCTATGAAAAAAGTCAAAAGTTTGTAAACATATTATATTTTTATATTTATATTATATTTTTAGACAATCTAGATTTATGTATGACGTAAATATAAATGATGTAAATTATATCTTAAGCATCTGATCTCACTAATAAGTGGAGAAACCTTTGACTTATTCAATTCAATATAGCAAAGCTTGTGATCCAATTATATGCTAAATGAAATATTGCTATTGTGTAGTTTTAATTCCCACTTGACAGGACAATTAAATTACATACAATAGCTGTTATAAAAATATAGTTATAAATAAATGTTTGTTTTTATAAAATATTAATTGAAAGACATCAGTCATCATTACAAACATAATTGAAAGTGTATAATATATACTATGTTTGTTAAGTTTTAATCTATACATAGTATAAAGCAAAGTTGCCTCTTACCATTCCTTTTGCGTTTGGGCGTGTTTCGCGCATCGCACATGGGGAGCGCAGGGACGCACGGTTAATCCGCTCCCGGATAACCCTACGCCAGTTAATCGGGGTTATACTGAACTTCCAAAAAGTTGGTTAAATGGCTCTAAATATGTTAAATAAATCTGGCCTGTCTATTTTCTATGGTTGATTCTCAAAAACATTTTTTTTTCTTAAAATTTTCAACTGTTGATTGTATGTTTTTGGCAATGCTATTTTTTTTATTCAGTAATAATTATTATTCAAATAAGCATGTCAGTAAACATAGTATTAAATGTAGATATAATTGTCTTAAACGCTATATCATTTTGACCAATATTTAAGAAGATATGAAAATATTTAAAAGCACACACATTGAAACAATTAACAACCGCCATGGTCATCGCAATCTGTCAGGAGCAGTTTTTTCATGAACGCAATTATAAAATAAAATCCCTTGCCACTTTTGTCTGTTGATTTTATAATAGTTTTTACATATAGAAAGATATTCATGAGGCAGATATTTGTTGATAGGAGCGGATGCAAGTCGGTATATACATAAAGTGATTCTAGTTACGCATTCCAATGCTGGTAAAGATAACAACCATGCCGCGAATCGCGCCACCGGATTCATAGAAATCGCGGCGACTCCAGACCAAGCGTTTGATTTGCTATAACGGCCATCGTCCAGTATCAGTTTAAGTTCAAGCTTGTGAGTCATTCCTAACTGTCACTCGGGTTGTATCGTATTTGCGTGTATCGCACACCTGCGGCTTGTGTCTTAGATGACATAACAGTGCATACTATACAATAGTCTATTAATAGAAATCACCTTAGGCTATATCTACGAGTAAATAGAATGAAGACTATCATAGAATATGCATATTTGTATTTGAAGTTTTGTAGAAGTTGCATAGGTAGTGTGTGACAGAGATAACGCTCTATGAAGCTGAAATCTCTTCTTGAAGGTCGATGTGCAATATTAATTAACACTTCACCCGTAATCACCAGTAATTATAAATTAATATACCAGAAATGAAAATGACTGACCGGTTGGCGCAGTGGCAAGACACTTGCCTTTCGCGCCGCAGGTCGTAGATTCGATTCATGTTCATACACACAAGACAAACATTTGTGTGCTTGAACATGTCTGTTTGTCCTGAGTCTGGATGTAAAGACCACCGGAGGACGAGCAGCGGCGTCCTATTCTTAGTACGGTGGAACATACTGCGATCGCCAACCCGCTTGCCAAGCGTGGCGATTATGGCACTTTTCCCCCAAATGATCGATTCAATCGATCGTATCAATGGGGGAGGCCTATGTCCAGCAGTGGACGATCATAGGCTGGTGGTGGTGGTGGATACCAGAAATATAAATTAAAACCACTTAAAATATTTTTATTCTTTTCTAGCATATGATTTGGCATAAGCAAAACGTGCAATATTAATTAACAATTCCTTCACCAGTAGTAATAAATTAATATATCAGAAATATAAATTAAAACCATTTTTTTTCTTTTCTAGCAAATGATTTGGCAAAAGAACAAAAGTTGAACTTCGGAGATGACATTGCGGCACAGCTTCGTGTAGCGCGAAAAAAGAGATGGAATGTTCAGGAAGAGAAGAGGATACAACAAGAGATTGAATTACAGACTTATTTGAATAGGTATAAAATAATAATTAATTTATCGATTTTATCTCGAATTTTATGTACCCAATGTTTCGAGTACTCTACTGGATTAATTGTCACTTTTCATTTTAATGTGTAGTATTCGCGTAAATATATTAAATCATAATGAGAAAATATATAAGTTTTTGCTACGTATTAATTTGCGTAAGTTTTATTGTTTGTTTTGTTATTGTAAAATTCACCTTATTTATAGAAATCAATATTATTATACAGGCTAATAAATGAGGACATGCAGCGTAGAATAAAATCAGTAAAAATGGAAAACCCAAATGAAGAAGAGGCTAATACAAAAATTGCTAAAGTTGAAGAAGAATGTGTAAGTATTTACCATTCATTTCGATAATGGATTTATTGTTTTACCATATTTTTAGTATCACCCAACTATTTGGCCATTTATAATCATGATAAATAAAAAAATGCGAGGTAACAATAACGGCACAGGGTCCTATATTATAGGTTGCTTTTTATAAAATGGTTCATAGCCTATCCTATTTTAAAACTTTGATCTGATTATTGTTAGTGTTAGTATTTTAATATTTTAATTAGATCACCTAGAAGAATGTTAAATACCAAGTTATGCCATAAATACAACTTAAGAAGATAATTATATATAATGGAATTTTGTAGGCATTAAGATTTAGGTAGAAGATTATAATATAGTAATGACATTTGGATGTCTTAAATTTACACACACATTCAAGTTTAATATTAAATTAAGAGCACACAATATAATATTCTTGACCACATTGAGTATGCGGATCTAACAATTTGATGAAATTTGTTTTTTTTTTTAATTTATTTATTTCTCGTAGAAACGTGAATTTTCACACTTCAGATTTCCTCACCCTCCTATGGCAAATTTGACAGTGTTTGAGACAATAATTTTAATGACTTTTTTTTTGTTTTAGAATAACTACAGTAGCGAGCTAAATAACTTATTTTCCAAAATGGATGAAAGGCGAAGGGTGAGTACATTTCTTTAATTAACTTGTTTTTAAATTTTCACTTTGTCTTGTTTTTAAATTTTTTAATATAATATTTGTTCTAAAACCTCTTGCATGGAGAATTAGATAAGTTCCTAGCTAGCTAGTTTCATAGATCGCTAAGAAGAAAACACAAAATAATGTTTTTAAATTGTCTGTTTTTGGATATCATTGGGCTTACCAATATTTTATATGACCTGTTGTTTGTGAAATCACGTGTCATTTAGTTGATCCCCTAACCCTTTTTTTAAAGGAAAAAATCAGCCAAAAACACTTTTGTTGTATCGATAAAGTCTATATTTTATTCTTGAATCAATGTTGTAATTTACAATCCAATGTAAAAATAAATATTTTATCGATTTATCGATTTTTTTTTGCTTTCACATTGTTATTTTCGATTCTCGATTATATTCGAGTGTGAAAAATTATAGCAGCATAAAATACAACATCGTTCGGATTATCTCGAGATTTCACAGTTTGGCCTGTTTGGTGCGCTCGAGTTAATTCGAGCATACAACTTAAGGGATTTAAGCCTATCATATGTACTCTCACTTATTCATGCTATCTACCAATTTCCATTAATATCGGTAGAGCTGTTCATGAGTTATATCAGGATATACAGCAGACAGATTTTTTTTTTATATAGCCTATGTTCTTGCCATATACCAATATTCATCAAGATCGGTGCAGCCATTCTAAAGTTAAATCGTGACTTACAAATAGACAGACAATTTTTTTTTTAAATTGTAGCGTTGATGTCAGTTAGACATAAAATGAATGTTTATCACAAATTTTCAAAAAAAAAAAAATTACAGACTACAGACCTTACTATAGATTTATCCATCTACTGTTTCAAATTAACCTCTACCTAACTCTCTATCTAATCTCTAGTAGCATTTTGGATTTTTTGGTATGCACAAATCTCTGTTACTTAATTCAAATTTTGATAGTTTTATATTATAATTACAGAAACGAGATGTGCCCGATTATCTGTGTGGTAAAATCAGTTTTGAAATTCTGAACGAGCCCGTAATTACTCCCAGCGGAATAACATACGAAAAGAAAGACATAGAAGAGCATTTAGAGGTTTGTTAAATTTAAATATTCGTAGTAAATGACATTTTAAAAAGAATTTCCAAAAGTTTAATACAATTTGCTAATTAACAAAGATTCTACAGGGAAATACATGTTGGTGATCAAAAAATGGTGTTTCTAATTTCAAATGTGGTATTGCATTATTTCAGAGGGTGGGTCACTTTGATCCCGTGACGCGAGTGAAGTTGACAGCTGATCAGCTTATACCTAACTTCACAATGAAGGAGGTGGTGGACGCCTTCCTGCAAGAGAACGAGTGGGCGCTCGATTACTAATCGAGTTAATGTAAAGATGTATCAATTACAATTGTTACGATGTGTCGACTAATTGTAACGATTTATCGATTGCAATTGTAACGTTGTATTGATTACAGTTGTAACAATGTACTGATTAATTGTAACATTGTATCGATTATCAGTCCACTCTGCATACAGTCGGATAGTAATCGATTCTATCAATGTGTAGGTTTAAAGAATGGAATATTACATCCGAATAGAGAATATCTTTGTTAATGCTATGACACAATCTGCCATTTAAACGAAAACATAAAATTGACATTGTTTAGAACGCAAATGGTAGTTTTTTAATATGGTATTATTTTTCTTTTAATTTGGTAACTATCCACAACAATGGTATCTACTTTTGATCAATGTATGACATAATTTGTAAGAGTATTGGGTCCTTGGAATATAATTCTTTACCATTTCGATATCCAATATGCTTAATGTATACTGACCTTCTGCATGTAATTTTTTTTTATTACAAAATTATACGCAAAATAATATACCAAGATATCTAATCCGGGGTCCAAAATTGAAGCCACATAAAAGTAATCAATCGGTGTCAATTGGTAAGAATTAAAAACGTTTCCCGCGGCATCAATTAAAAAACCTCTGTGTTTGTGAGTTAAAAGGTGACGGTGCTGTAAAATCGTGTAAAAACCATTTTAAAGTAAATATTAAGTATATAAATTATTTCTGTCTCATTCACTGATATTACAAAAATATAGTTTCACTTTTGAACGTCGAATATGTATGGAACACTCCATCTGGGGGATACATAAATCCATAATTATACCTTTAAAAATATTAAAAAACGATATTTTAGCCCATCCTTTATAACTACGACTCGTGTTGATTTATAATCGATGTTATTTGAGTTACTAAGCTATATTTTACACGAGCATAGTATCCCGGACTATCATCTCTAAACAATACCACAGAAAACGTAATCAATATTGCATGTAGCGTTAAATAGTCACAAAAATAACATAGTGTAATTTTGCAAACGACATTATTTCGTCATTACAGTCATCCATTTAAGTGTCGAATGTCTTATTTTCGGTAGATTTTGTATATAGGCTGTTCTATGTTACATATAATTCATGTTTAACTTTATTTAAAAAAAATGTGTAATGAAAACGTTTACAGGTATTAAATATCTATTGATAAGCTGTCTAAATATGAGTATGTCAAATTTTGACAGTTTTAAGAACTGTACTGAACTTTTTTAAAATGAAAGAATATCAACATTTCCTTTAAACGTGTTTAATGTTCTTACTGGATTTTAAATAACTTAAAATATATATTTTTTCACCAACTTGTAACTCAATCAATCTGGTTGTAGTCAAATCCGTCTAAATCTTACACACCTAACGATCTTGAATATACATCCGTTTAATTGTACGCACGTAAATACGCGAGACTAAATGACATGTCTATTGTCTTCGATCATCTCAAAATGAAACAAATTATTGGTGTGTAAATGTCGTTGTGATCCCTCAATTCCCTGCTTTATTAAGTTTTAGGGATTCCTAGATTATAAATTCTAGGATTATATCTAATTTAAGAATACAATTTTTCAAGAAACTAGTTGTACGAAAGAACTCCAGTCATTTGGTAGATATTGATCTACTACGTTACGATTTGTAATATTAATGTTTTGAATTAAGATGTAAGTTGATGTGATTTCTTATTAAACTTGCCATGACTGGATCTACACGCATACAATTTTATTTATAAGGAACAATATTTGAATGAATGGTTAGCTTAAATATAACTTTAAGACCCTCAGTGCCAGATCCGTGAATGTGATATAGAGGGGCTTGACCCCATGGGGGGTGGCTTCCTGAGGGTAGGGTTTAGTAAGATAATAGGTTTTTTGTGCTGAAAACCCTTGCAGACATCAGAATGTCCTACCAAAGTTTCACAACAATCTGATCAACGGTTTAGGAATACATAAAATACATACACACATTGATTTTTATTTATGTAGATAGTAATATAAACAAGTTAACATTTAAAAAAATCCTCCTCCTCCTTGGATCCGGCACTTAGCTCACATTGTGTTTAGACACATTAGATTTTTTCGTTCTTTTTCGAACTGAAAAATGAATGGAAAAATGATAGTTAAAATTTTTGTGTTACCGAGTATATTGTATGCGCGTAGGTCCAAACTGTCAGAAAAATTTAGACAATATTAAACCATATATGAATATTGTCATTGGATTGATTTAAGTACCTACAAAGGGTTGTTTCAAGTATACCTTTTAGGTTGTATTAATGTAAAAGTGTATTAATAAGAATAGTTAGTACTGTATAGAAAATCAATTTTGATTTTACGTTCTGAACATTAAGATTTTCAAAGTAGAAATATTGACACTGTGTACCGTAACCGTTAAGAAAATAGACCTTGCTTTTTCATCTTGGCCCTAATTAACCTGGCAATCTCACAATGATAATTTTGTCATAAACATTGAAAATAAATAATTTGATTTCATTCATTAGTTTTATTTTTTACGTCCCAAAATTTTTTTTCAAACCACAGACTTCAAACGAAGGACGGAGAAGTCACTCTAAACGGAATAATAGTCGCCGTAAATAAGCAGTAGTTAATTTAAAAAAAATAATCTTGACTAACTATCCTCTGACTCCGGGCTTTGAATATTGTCATTTGATATCGGTCAAGCCGTTTAGGCTACAGAAGTACACCATATGTATTATATACGGACATACATTAAATGTACACATATATACCCACGAAAAACATTACGCTTCTGGTAAAAAGGCTATCTTTTCACTAAATTCCTCGTATCGTCGTAGAAGATCAAGTGTGATACTTTACAAAATTATTCGTAAAATCGATGACCTTGCTACAAAATAAAATACCACCACCACCTCAGCCTATGATCGTCCACTGCTGGACATAGGTCTCCCCCATTGATCGCATCATTGGGGGGGAAATGTGCCATAATCGCCACGCTTGGCAGGCAGGTTGGCGATCGCAGTATGTTCCACCATATTAAGAAAAGGACGCTGCTGCCCGTCCTCCGGTGGTCTTTACATCCAGACTCAAGACAAACAGACATGTTTATGCACACAAATTTTGTCTTGGGTGGGAATCGAACCCAAGACCTGCGGCGCGACAGGCAAGTGTCTTGCCACTGCGCCAACCGGTCAGCCGGTCAACCGGTCAGATAAGGACACATTACGTGCTACTAAAATTTGCTCTTACTGATCGGCTTTATCCTCTGGCATTGCGTAGAGACGTCGCGTCTCTTTGCATTTTCTACAATCTTTACTATATGGAGTGTTCCGAAGAATTAAATCCCCTCTACGGTCAAACATTAAGACCGGCAAGACATCTGCAATTTATATGTTTGTTGCCATTGTCCACGGTTCACTTAACGTCAGATGAAACGCTTGCCTGCTATCCTTCTTCTTTCATAAAAAACGAAGAAAATAAAAAGTCTCTTACCAACAATAAATAGAGTATCTAAACACTCAGGCGCAAATATTACGCAATGCTGAATCTAAATCAATTTGAAGATTAATCTGACAGTCTCAGTAGTTTAACAGTTTGATTTAGTTTTATTTGTTCTTTGATCTTATCAGATTTGATTGAATAGGTCTTTGAGAAAGTCCTACTAGGAATATTTGCATAACCAATTACTAAAAGCATATTTACACAATTAGTTTCATATTTCTTGTTGTAATTATGTAGCATTTCTTTGTATTCATGAATTGTAAAAAGATCTTTAATATCTAAATATTATAAATGGACTAATTACGTTATATTCCCCGAGGACAGTTGTCGTCAGGCAGACAGCCTACCTTAACTCTATAAGACATCAATGGATGCTCTAAAGATGGTATAGTAAGTACCGTTTTAAATATTAGCCTATTCGCTTCCCTCTCGAAGGCGCGTTATAATTGGACAGAAAATGGTAAAACGTTTTTAATCCATATAGTTACTATGGTTAGTTTTACCATAGTTTAAATTTTGTAGTATAAAGTAGCTCAAAATGATATCTTAACTCACTGCGCAATATAGAAGATAATTTTTTTATTCACCCCTACAAATAAAATTGTCTACTTTCGTACGCAAAAGAATTATCGCGACGCCGAAACAAAAAGCAGACGGATTACTGTTTCGCTTTTGTCTCGTTTTTGTGAAAAGCTCTCTGTAACTGCATTTTCTTTTGTCAAGTTTTTTTATGAGGTTTATAATTATTTTTGATTTATGTATTAATTTATTAAATAGATTCTTATGATGAATTATTTTATCTCACTTTTCGATATTGGGAGTTTCACTAATTATGTCAACATAATCGTTGATCACTCAGTGGTAAGGTTGACATTTTACTAATCAATTTCCTAATACAGATTTGACTGTAATGTGTCATTATGACACCATTAAAAACAGAATAAAGGGCGTGACTTAATATATTTGAATATAAAATTGAGACATTGATAAATGTCAACATACTAATAGAACAACTATAAAAATATATTATCATCCATCATCACCTTCCTGCCCTTTTCCCACTTGCGTAGGATCGGCACAGTATGTACTATTCTTCCATATATCCTGGACTCTGCTGTAGTCCATACTATTACTGGTTTTGGCTTTAATTTTACGGCTGGCCGCCTGCCTGACAACCCTCCTTGGGAATATACTTATATAAGGTATTTATTATGACATTATGAAATGGCACAAATTACACAAAATTTGTCTCCGCTCGCATAAGTTGCAGTTGAATTTATTGGATTGATTCTTCCAGAAGTTGGGGATTCTGTGCTCTAAATTCTGGTGCCAGGTGTTTAGGATGTATCGGGTGCCAATGTTATATATTGAATTGTTTCAACAGCACAGAAGATGTAAGCAACCCAACATTAAACTCGGGTTCTATGGGTATTCCAATCTGTGCGTAGTTGCAGATCTGCAGTTAATCAAATGCACCGACTATTTTGTTTTACACACATAACTCAGGAAGAATTATAAAATTTAATTAAATTAATTTAAAAATATTTCAGACATGTTGATGTCAAACATATAGTATACAGTATATTTTCGTCCATCTTGATACTTAAAATCAAATAAGCTTGATTTGAAACGGTTTAACATTGTAAATGTAAGAGAATGGTTCATTAGCGAAGTAAAATGTTTCACTGTTGTATCAGCTAATGAAGCGAATGCTTCCGAATAATTAATAACGCGACGCTCCAACAACTGTGACTTTACAAGTAAAAAGCATAATTACAACATTGTTAACCATATATGTTGTTTTTGATTTGTAGTCAGTGGTGTAAGATTTAGAAAAGGTTAGTATGCAATACAATCAGTCAAAACAAATTTACAAACCAAGTGACATGGTTAATATTTATTTATTTATTTATTAAAATATATTGAAGTAAAATTTTCAAATTTGTTAATTTTTTTGAACCCTAATAATTTTTATTTTTCATTAAATTTGTACCCTAATTAATTTCCGAAACCAAAAACAGAGTATGGAAAAGATAGTAAGCTTAAATTCAAATATTCTAGAATCCTACTCAGAATTATTAAACTAAGATTTACGACTAGTCGTATTATTGTAACTCTAACTGTAATATACAAGTATTTGAAGTATTTGATAGTATAACTCTAGAGTTATACTATCAAATACTCCTTATTTCCACTCTATAACCACTCTATAACGTATTGTTGTTACGTATTATTAACTTGTAATTCGGTATCGAATTGTGTTGAATTTACTATCGTTGATACTTTGCTTGAAAGAACAAACATACCGAAGTCTGACACAGCCTTTACATTACAAAGGAAAGTGGACAAGCGCTCCCTTGTCACTCGGATCATGTCTTGACATCGATTCGAAAAGCGATACGATTCTAACACGCTCACTGCACAAACAGAACATAATACATGTAATTTATCGTAGTTTCATTAGGACCCTGGATAAAAACCATGTAAATTAATTCAAAGTTCACTGAAATGCAAATTTAACTAAATACGTAGTAAATTGTCGCAAGACAAATTCTTATATAAGTTGGATGAATAGTGTATGATGACACTCCTTCTCTGAAGTGAAGAAAAATACACGAGAAAATTCATATATCCTCCATTTATAAAAAATAATATCTGAGCATAAACTCTATAACAATGACCGGGACTAATTATATAGCTACATAAGTAAGTCGAGGCTTAGAAATAAAACAAGTGAATAAGAGAAATTGTAAGAATTTTTGACGATAAGAGTTACTTCAAAAGAATTATATTTCTGTACGCAAAAGTGTAATTGTGGTGAGACCCATTCCTGTGTACCGTCTCGTTTTAACCCTCATTTAGTTAAGTGCCTCCCTGAAACATGATCATCATTATGCGTTAACCTCGCCTGCACATAAAGTGTCGTTTTTCTTTCTTTTTCTTAAAAGCAATTCTATGCTGGAACATATAATCATTGGAGGACCTTTCAAAATTCTTATTACTTCCTTTAGGTAAAAAGATTACATTATATCGCGATTCAAAACTCTACTAGCGCCATCTATTGGCTATAAAAATAAACTGTAATTAAGTTGAACTATGACTTGTTTACGAAATGAGATTTCTGTCACTTCCAGTATTTAAAAAAAAAGTGTAGTGAGAGCATGCATGATCAAAAGAAAATAAAGCACAGCACGATCATGCCTTATCTAGTGTAAAACACTTCTAGAATAATGACGGACAAGAAAAATGACACTAGAGTACGCTTTACGCACGAAGTATTTTTTTTTTTTGGTATAATGGTAAAATGTCCTCCAAAATATTTATAAACTTTAATTTGAATTTTTTTGTACATATGGGAACATAAATTATATTTGCTTATTTTTGCATTTGTTTTCATAGATTTGTTATCATTAAAATAAGGGTATATATAGATTTAATTGTAGTAAATGTAATAGGTAAATAGGTTTTGTAGGTAAAAGTAGGTATTCGCGTTCTACTTAATTTTTTATAAAGTTTTTTTCCCTATATATATATATATATATA
>DWLR01000699.1:0-22823 GCA_018246295.1 Papilio alexanor hazarajatica | reverse complement strand
TTACGGTCAAAGCGCATTAAAACGGGAATTTATCATTATGCCCAGACATTGTCTATATAATAAGTATTAATTACCACTTAAATTGGGCGAAGAAGTTTATTATTACCTAAACCTAAAATGGCGAAGCCATTAGATTATTTCAATAGTTTTTTTTTTAATTTTCTGTAATTTTCATCAACATCCAGGCATTATGATAAGTAATTAATTGTTCACTTTGTCCCCAACACATGCTCGATGATGATAATATTCTTAGTAGGTACGTACGATTAATATAGAAACCGTGTTCCGTATGCCGTATTTATAAATAATCACGGACGATTTAATTAGAACTATCCCATAATCACGTTCGTGCAAATATTCCTATCGTATGATACTTTCACGAACTGTAAATGTGCTCTACGTGCAATTGTGGATTTTTCTCTCTCAGAACCGCTTTCAACCGGTTCATGATCCGTGTGTCAATATTCACGGCAGTTAAGTTTATAAATACGCACAACCACAGTGAGAAAGCTGACGACACGTATGATGCATTGTATGAAAATGGTAATATAGGGAATTGACATTTAACAAGCATTGTTTAAGCAGCATTTTATTGCAAGAACGAAATCCACATTAAGAAATATATATTCCAGCAAGTAATAAATTCATCGAAAGTACTAAGAACCCTTTTCTTTCTACATAAGTCGTTATATAATTAGTACAAAAGTTATATATAAAATAGTAATTCAGGGACAATTTAAACTGTTTGTAAACTATATTTTGTATTTTTGGTCCATGTTGTGTTCGTCTGTAAGTGATTGTGCATTGCCAGCCATGTAACCTGTACCACTGTATCTTCGTTGCTAAATTAATGTATATATAATTGTTGACGAACCATTAAAGTATACAATATAAATATCGCACAGAATATGCAAAAATAATTGTTAATATGCAGACCTAGTTCATATTCTAATGGGAACAAAACTGATCGTGCGCCAAACATTGCTTTACTTCTATGAGGAAAATCATCTTTCGGTATCGCAAATGACCACATACGTTACATAGCTTACGTTTCCTCTATAAACCATCTATTTAAATATATATAGAAAACGGAACCAAAGTCTGAGAAAAGTTATGCATTACTGAATAAACATTTTGATATATGTATATGCATAAATGGATTTAAAATAGGATTACTATAAGATGGATATGAATAAAAATTTATTACATAACTATTATACATTCGTAAAAACAAATTAATAAAATCATGTTTTGAGTGTTCCGATGTTCCTAACGGATTAAAAATCGAGGGAAGAATCGCAATAGGAGATTTATTATAACCATAGGAAAGAGATAATATTATCAGTTTTTTTATGTTCAATATTTTAATTCGAATTACAAATTTCAAACTATTACGAAGCTATAAAAAATATTTTAACCGACTTTGATTGACAACTATAGTTGCAGCGATATAACACAATGCCGACTCACACGAACAAAAGCTTACATGTGATTATAAATTCCTTGGTAATTTATATTATTCACTTAAATAACAAACTCTATTTATAAAGAGATTATTAATAAAAAGGCATTATTAATTAGCATGTTTTTTGTACAAATGGCAACATAAATTTGATAACGTTCGCATCGTCATGATTGGTATCGTTGTTAGTTTTGTTTTAGCTTATTTCCCATAGAACGAGTACCGATTGAGCGTTGCCGCTTTGGCCACGCCGTTACCACGTGCTGAATGCATGGCCTTTGCTCGCCGCCTCGTTTTATATTCCCATTCGTATTACATTAAGGTAACCATACACAACAATAAAGACATCAGAACCTATGGTGCTGTATGGACTATAGCTATATTAATATAATGCTCCTTTATGATTCAATGATAAAACCATAAAAAAATCTAATAGTTACTTTGATAAATTACGGAGACACATTTAAAACGGCTAATCGAATGTATGTGTCTACTTATGGTCCTAAAACCTTGTTTCCGTTGCCCTATGCTCATTTTAATATTTAGATCGTTGACTGCAATTTACTTTCCTACAAAGTTTCGTTCCATCAATCAGAATAAATTGAAATTCAGTGCTAAAATAACTTTCCCTCGACTATTATCTTTGACACTAACACAAATAAATATTTTACAGTCGCTTATTAGCATTTTCTTTTATTTCAATTAAAGTTTAAATCTAATTGGAGTTAGTACAAAGTAGGCGTAGAAAGTACAGACTAGTGCGCAACTGCGTCTAGAATTAGACTAAAAATAAAATAAAACGTGATCACAAATAAACCTGCCTCACGTAATTCTAGTTCTCCCGTACTGTGCAAGAATGCTCGGAAGTGAGACACACACATACACTCATACGCACACACACACGCGTGCAGATAGCACGTTCACAATCTAACTATTCGTTACACACTGCCTTGAGTTCAGAAGTATTTTACACGTGCTGGTTTCACCCGTGAAATGCGTAACTACGCATAAACAGAGGCAAATCGCTTTTTTATAACACATTAATCTCCCAAACAACGATGGAAATAGCAGTATTCTAAGTGAATACTTTTCACCTGCACACAAATATTAAAATATATAATCTTAAATTAAAATAATATATCTTTACTAATAATAATAGAAAAGATTTTATTGTTTGTTCCAGATTAACATAAAATCTATACAACCGATTTTATATATATATATATATATATATATATATATAGCATATATGAAAAATAGCAGTTTTATAAGAAACTTGGATTTGCATGACAATATTATGAGATTATTTAATGTAGAGTACAAACAGATACCAGGAAATGAGCAAATTCTATTTACCTACTAATTGGTGCGAATGGCAAGAATCAATATTCCTAGAAATATATAATTTAAACATCTTTGTCTTAAGAGAACTCAGAGTTTTTTGTGTTATTCAAAATACCTACTATTAATAACAAGTATAACATAAATGCTTTAAGTACATGTTAGACTTTTTGTATTATTAACGTAATTATGGATTGTTACAAATATTTTATGTATAACTAGCTGTTGCGCACGACTTTGTCCGCGTGGAAATCAGTATTGATGTATATTGTATATGTTTACATTTAGATATGATGTATCTATATGTAAACATATACATTTATCGGGGTGAAAAACGTTCCGCGGAAACCGTACATTTTTCCAGGATAAAAGCCTAAGTGATGTTCCAGACTATAATCTATCTCTGTGCCAAATTTCGTCATGATCTGTTCAGTTAGTGTGGAGTTACCTGGTGGCAAACGTCCATCCAAACATTTGCATTTACAATATAATGTTTTTTTTAACCCTCCGTAAGTTTTTTTTTGTAATAAGTACTGTCTTATATCCTTCCCAATACCTTAAAGAATATGTGTACAAAGTTTAATGATGTAGGTTTTACGACCCCCCCTCCCTTTTACCCCTTCAACCCTTTCTTTCGCAATGTAGCATATTTCTTTTCCTAAGGTCAAATCTATCGTTTTACCAAATTTCCTCAAAATCGGTTTAGTGAATTAGGCGTAAAAACGTAACAGACAGACAGAAAGAGCTACTTTCATGTTTATAAATATTAGTAGGAGCCTAAAGAAATTTAAGTGAAATTTAAGTTTCAGTTCAATCGCCGCCAAAATGTCGCCTAAAATCTTAGGACGCCCATAAAAGATATGGACTCGATATTTGACCTTTTAGAGCTAAGTTACGGTTCAGATGTAGCATTATTATACAGTTGATTATATAACTAATCAAATTTTACCTAAATCGCCACATAATTTTTATGAGACGGGATTTTTTTACGCAATTTGTGACAGACTTCTGAAAATATTAAGATTATGAAAGCATACATTATTATTTTTGAGGAGCAAATAAGAACACGTTTTGAAAATCCTGATAATAGGTGTGAACATTAATTTTTAAATTTACCTATATTTTATTATTTTATGCCATCTAGCGACTTAACGAAGCAACATTGTAAAAATTTTAAAAGAAAATTTTTCGCCCGCATTGTGATAAGCACGAAATCCCGACAACCGATACGACCAGTCTAAGTAGCACCGTGATCAGCCCATTAGACAACATAGATTGAAAGTCAAGTCACATTGGCAGTTTCAAAATGTCTATTTTTAACTATAACAACTTTTTGACTCATGTTGTGTCAAAAAGTTGTTATTGTCAACGTTACAATGGCAAACGATATTGTAAGCGAAGCTTTTTTCTATTTATTACCCTCTGGTTCCTATCCTTAGCTTTTGTTTTTGTTAAAAAAATTCTAAAAGTTTATTTATTACTCGTAAAAAAATAACGAAAAGCCTAACATGGATGGTATTCAAGCTTGCTGGAACTCTGATCCAATTATGGTTCGAGTTTTGTGGTCTCTAATTATTTATTGGACTCTTCTCTCTTCCAAACCTTGATATTAATTATTAAATAAAACCTTCAATAAATCCTTTGGTCCAAGTTCACTAGCAATAAACCGGTTCGCTCATCCACTATCATGTTGGTTAAAATAACATCTATAGAATACCAATCGTAGATTTATTAGTCCTTGTTGTTTTATTACATTGCCTTTTCATTTCTAAAAAAAATTCTTTTCGAGCAATGTATATGTTCACAAAAATATGACGTAGACGTTAGTATATTAAAGTAGAGACATTTGCGCTGCGCTAATTATACCATAACCGATACAAAACGACATTCGTCGCAATTCCGCCTTCGGATAATATCAGTTTCCGTGATTTCTAGAGAATTGCCGTTCAATTACATCTTTCGTAACCATGGAGTTTGAGCTTTAAATGGATAAATAAAATCATTAAAAAGTTTGCATTCAATATTTTAGCCGTAAGTTAGTTAGTAATAGGGGGGGGGGGGGCTATGTTTCCGCAACTCCACGGCTAGCGCGTTTTTTGCGTATGGGCAAGACAATGGATCACTCCAGCCAGCCCAGCTCTCCAAAGAATCCCAGCAACACTTTCATGTTGCCGGCGATCTCTGGGAGCGAGCCCGGCGGGCCGAGATACCTAACCCTGTATGCTGACACTGCCGGGCAGTGTGCCTCCTCCTTGCACGCTCTGCATAGAGGAGTGTCGGTGATCTATATATTAAACAGATGTTTGTTAAAATACCCGTGACCTGTGAGAGCTGCTGCGACGATCCAGATCTGCGACTTGGTAGACGAAGTAACTTGCTTGAGGATCGTTTTTATATATGAAATTTCATTTCCAAAGGACTGATCGTTTGGAATCTCTTGCAAGCTAAGTTAGCGATTTAACGAAGTGTAATTATTAACAAATTAGTATTATATTCTTATCGTACTAATTAAGTATGTATGTCTATATGTATGCTTGAAAAGAATGAGACTAGACCAAATAAAACTGGTATTCTTAACGTAATACGTAAATGGACATTTAGGTCTTTTTAATTATCTATCTAACTGCAACCATATAAAGGGGATGAACGTATTATTATGGCCTACACAAATATTGCGTGAGTAAAATTTAAAACAAGAAGTGAAAATAAATGTGTCAAGATGCACGAATATGTCATCTCTATCCAAGTGCAAATATGGCGTGAGTGATTATATTTTATTGCAATAAATATTTTCTATTTCGTGTCATAAATCTAATGAAATTCCGTAAGTACACTACGTCTCAGACGTCCACGCTCATTACTCAGTATAATAGACATTTCTTTACTATTTTGTTACAATACGATATTAACCAATATTAGTCAAGGTTCCGGTTAAATATTTTTCTAAAAATGATTCAATAGCCATTAGGAGTGATAAATAAAACATTAATGGCTATGGTAAAAAAAATTAAATTCTTATAGATAATTAACATCATGTTATAATGAAAAAGCTGACTATCGATTTTACAGTCTTAATAAAAATGGTATGAATTTGTGCATTTCTAAGAGAGAATAATTCCTTTCATTTTTGCAATTTGTACAAAACACAGTGTCCGCTGCTGTTTGCACAGCATTATAAGATAAATAATAATTGGATAAAAAAACGTTGTTTCTATGTCACTACGATATGACATGTTCAGTGAAGACTAACCTTCAATCGACGCCAAGAGTGTACGTTAAATACTAGTATAAACAATTTATATTTTGTTGTTGTATTTTGTAACAGAGAGCAAAACTATTAAACAAATTACATAAACGGATTATGCTATGTCTATGTATTCTGCTGAAATACAAGTTTAAGTAAGTTTTGTAGTAAGTTTTGCAATTAATATTAGTTTTGCAGTTTCGCTTAATACCGACCGATAGTTTAGTCCAACGTAAATCCTAAAGTTTGTAAACAAATAGTCACTGACTATATAGATGGCAGCCATTACATTATTTTATATTTACATCGGAAATATTGAAATTTTGTGGAAATCGTGAGAATAAGTGGTGTTTAGTTTAAAAGGTGAGGTTTTGACAAACTTCAGGTATTGTTTTGGAATAAACCAGTATAATTTAAAATCTAGTTTTAAGTTTCCTTCGATAATTGAAATAACATTAGATTAGTTAATTTTCTGGACGTGACTGTCACAGCCCATATCAGTTAGACAATGCGCCGTAAATATAGAACTCCTTTTTGTTGTGTAAACGACCTGGGTGCGGCAGGACTTCACGGCGCCCACATAAATTATGTTGTTTTGTCATGAAACTCTGCCCGCTCATATATCTGATAATTTTTTTTACACATGCATAACACTCACGTCCGCAACCCATAGGGGCAGGCAGAGATTAAGGATTATTATTTGGCACGATACAGGCACACCTCTCTCTTCTTCTACATCCAAACATACTCGTTGGTTACGGGAACTCCTTATATCGCCTTCTTTAGAACGTCACTAATATGATCGATATAAGTTTGTAAATGGCGTGCCCTACCAACGAAGCCACTCACTTTTGTAACATAAATTTCACTATGGCCTAACCACCGAAGCATACCTTTTACAATTCTAGTCATAGCATCCACTTTCAAGTCACCCTTTTCACTCTCAGTACTATTTTAAATCCTATCATACATTTACTTATATTAAATAAATTTCATTCAATGAAATCTTTCAGTTAAAAAGTTATTATATATTATAACTGCTCCCGCTGGAAATTCAGTAGGGTGAACAAAGATTACTGATTTCCTAACACACCTCTCGCTTCTATTCCTATACGCATAAATGTTACATTTGCGATATTTTTAATATCGCCCTTCTATACCATGTCAGCTGGTATGTATCGTTTATTTATTTATGAATACATTACACCGGTTTGAAAAACCGAATGAAATCTAATCTAATGGTCAAATATTTTACTAAATTTTCCGCTGTATTTCCAATTGTATATCAATGAGATTATTAATGATGACATTACTAAACTCATTGATATATGAGTTTATTAATGTTATGATATGTTATGATTATGATGACATAATGACATATTTTTGTTAACATTAATATTAAGGGCGTAGAAAGACAAATTAATTTTTGTGATGCTACCTATGTACTAGTGAGACCAGAGTATAAAAATAACAAGGACAGATTCCTGTTATCTTATCGTTACGTGCGAGCCTCAAATTAATCGATGGCTTTGTTAACTCATGACCGTGTCCGGATTTTTAGCGAACCGTCGAGATTTTTAATACGTTCTTTACAATTTATTGTAGTACAGATGTAACTTGACAGTGGATACTGCAATTAGGGATTTGCTTCTAAACTGTTAGCATTGTGTTTATTTTTCATTGTCTCATTATTTAATCATTTAAGTTGTGTATATTAGTAGTTTCAGTTATGATGAATGTCAAAGCATCTCAAATTATTAATTAAGTAGAAATTGAAATATCGGCAGGAATATACTAGATTAATTCATTCAACTTACGTATAGTTTAATATTTAATGGCAGACATACTGATTAATAAAATTTACGTCACCTTGTGGTCTATTATTATAATTGCATAAGGATCGTTAGTTAGCATGAAGTTACCACAACTTTAGTTCTTTACAAATCAATGTTAGTCCCTTGAAGTTTTTGTAATATGTAATAACAAAATGGTTATCTTATGTGTAGATGTTATGTATATATATTAATATACATAAAAACACATAAAAATGCCACTTTTGTAATTTAATAATAATTTACAGTTTGACTTATAACTTAATACCAAACATAGTAAAGAATTATATAACGATGTATATTACTGTTAACAAGGAAAATTATTACGGCTATACACCATTTCAAATACTTCTAAATATAACTAGTATAAAGTACCAAGAAACCGAGTAATTTAAGTTCTACGAATGTATATATAGATAAACGCACACACGCGCACACACACACACACACACACACACATATATATATATACACATATATATATATATATATATATGTGTGTGTGTGTGTGTGTGTGTATATACATACCTACATACGTAAATAGTCAGTCTTAAGAAAGTACAGCAAAAAGTGGTGGTGGAAGTTTTCCATTAGTAATTTACTGATTTCCTACTTATGTTTTATCTAATACTTGAATATTGTAGTAAATGCGGAAAACTTCGTTAAATTTTTCGTAATATGGGTGCTTATGTCTAAAATTATCGTAATTCCTAAACTCTGTGTTAATTGGTTGTTTTAATTGTTTACATTGTTGAGTATTTAATTATGTTGAAATTAAACGTGATAGAATATCGTAATTATAAATTACTTTTATTGGATGTGTAACTTCTGCGTAACCTTAAAAAAGGAATATATTATACAATCCGTACGTACGGTTAAGAATATATCCAATTAATGGTTCACATAAGTTTAGTCATCTAATTATTATCTGATTAATTATCTGTTTAATAATAAATTCATTAAAACAATAATTTGCGGAAATTTCTTTCTGATAACAGTAGTCGATTCGACGAGGAAGAAACAAGGGTAAGAAATTTCCAATCAACAAAAGACAAAAACTGGTATTTGTTTGGTTCAATCCCACTACTTCGAGTGCAGAAACAACATAAAACTATAACTATTGGCCGTTCTTACCCGTAAGCATCCAAAATAATTTTCTATTACTTTTTCCTATGATATAATTAACTGGATTATTACTACTGTAACACGACCAACAACAGCATCGGTTGTCGGCTTCTCTACCAGGACTGTGTCATCGAGTTCAATGGCTACGTCTAGTTTACCCACTGCCGGTATCATGTTCGTTTCTGAACTAATTGGGAAAATGTAAATGTTAAAAGACGTAAGATCTCTACTATTAATTTTTAACTTTCAAATTTTATTATCTTGTCGAAATTGAAATCAATTATTTATTACGCTGAATGTGAGAAAGTTGAGCCAAGCTCAGTAAACAACATCGTCTAGGAAAACATCGTGGGTGGCCTTGTGTCATTTTCCCCTCCTGCTACTGGAACAACCACGATTAAAGTCGTTGCGTATACAATTACATAACATATAAGCTACAGTTTTGTTGCTTTAATTGATTGATTTCAAAAAACCTTAAATGGATGACTTTATAATTTGTGTGTTAGTTTATTTTCTCCACCTTAGTTCCACATTAGTTCCACCAGTGGCTGAGTGCCAAGTATTCTACTCAGAGTAACTTATACTGGCTGGGGTCATTTTAGACATATATGTGACATACTTTACTTACTTAAACGGATTAAGGGGCATGTCTTCTTCCAAAGACCGTTTGGTCTATAACTTATACGAGGTCAATCCAAAAGTTGTATCTACTATTATACAAGGTGCACAGCTCTCATTAGAATATACCGAAGTGCGAAAAATAGCTTAACAAATACTTTCAGGTGGATTGAAATGATATTGCTATATTTGTTTTTTTTTATAAATTTTAAGTAGAACATTTACACAGAGTCTGTATCTAGAATTTGTAACACGTTGTCCTTGGTGAGTGACGGAACACGACGCGACTTAGCGCGATGCTATGCGACATGATGCGAGCAAAAGTTAATACGCGACTGATTATGGCAGTGACGTACATATATCAACCGATCTAATACAATGACTATTTGACATTTCTGTGTCTGTTTTGTCGTAGCGAAAAAAGCGCTACTACAACTGATTTGACTAAAGGTACGTTTAACAGCCTTCGCAGTTACAAGTGTTATTAGAGTGTTGTGTTTCAACGAGAAAACCATTACTTAAAATTTCAACTAACAATTTCATGGAACCGGAATGAAGGAAAGATTTTGCGTATTATAAAACTTACCAAAAATAGACTATCGGTTTTGGCTCTATGACTATTTATACAAATTTAACATACATAATATTTAAATATATAGAATATCACCGTATTTTAAATATAAATTTCACTTTTAATTTATAAACCTCGAGTTGCTTGAGTTAAACGTACGAATTTCACTGTTAAACACAGTATCCAAGGCAATATTCGACGGTACCTCAATGTGCGTGCTCTTTACTATTTCAAATGCATCAGAACAATGGACGCGAAAGCCTCGTTAATAATAATCAATTCAACCCATTATTTAACCAACCCACCCACAACGTCGCTGCGAAACAAGTATGAGCTAACAACTGCTGTTTTTAAAAGAATTGATGGAGAAACTAAATCGGCAAATCGCTATTCCTAATCGACTTTAAAACAAAATTAAATAAGTAAAAAAGTCTAAGAGGGGTAATATAGGATAAATGCGGTGTAACAATAACAGGAGCCAACTAGACTTTAAAACAAGCTTTCTTTTTCTCGACTGGGAATCGAACTGGGTTCGAACCACTTGTTGTTACTAGGCTACGAAGCAATCTCCTAGAATATTTCTATTTATTCGCTATGTTGTTTTAAGTATGTTTTATAATTTTATTAGTCGGAAAATAAAAACAAAATAAACTGTAGTAGAAAAGTAATGATCAAATCGATTATTATAAAATGATAATGATAATATTCGATTATAATTATATTTTGTAAAACGAAAAGTGAAAGGAACGGATTAAGAGTCAGTGCATTCTACAAAAATGCAAAGGTTAAGATGGATGTGTAAAATAAAACAGAATGGATAAGTTACGAAACGAATAGGGGAAGCCTAAAAGTACCTGTGATAGATAAATTAAGAAGCAAAAGATTAACATGGTTTGGACATGTTAGGAAGAGAATAGAATGGCTTGTGACAAAGAGTTCAAGATGTGAATATGGGTGGTTACTATGGTAGGGTAAGCCTAAAAGGAGATAGATTTAGAAATAGAATGGATTGCGTGAAATATGAAAAAATTAAGAAGTAGAAGATTAAGGAAGTGACGACTGAAATGTTGGTTACTGAAGTGGGGAAAGGGCAGAGAGATGACGATAAACTATATTTTTGTTATGAAACCAATGATGTTTATCATAATTTTTTTTTAAGTAAATACTTGTAGTTTGCTCTTTTGTAATACAACTCGACGAGTTTTAGTCACGTAAAGGCTCACTTTTGTATGTATAATAAGGGCATCAAATAGAATCACGTAATTAGTGAATATAAAAAAATAATAATTAGCGCTATGCGTCAGCAATCAAATCAAGTCATCAGATAGAATCACGTATTTAGTGAATATTAAAAAAAAGTTTAATCAGCGCTACTGCTTCGGCAATTTTCTAGCATAAAATTCGCGTTTATTTCATCTCTAGAGAATGTGTACGGTATATTACACCTTTAATTCCTGCAATAGTTTTTGCTGAATTGATGAATAAAATAGACCAATGTTTAAACCGTATTAACTGTTGTTAATGTTAAGCGATAACAGGAACAAGAGCTTCTATCTATAAGAAAAAAATAGTTCGTTGAAGTCTTTTCTTTAGAAACGATCTAAATATTGAATTAACAAAGATTTTTACCAAAGATAAAAGATACCACAACATGACCTTTCTAGAAATCGAATAACATCTATTGTACACAAGATATTCTACGTCACTTCATCCATAAACTCTCGTGTTTCCCACACGAGAATCTTGAGGCCCGCGTTTCAATTTATAAGCTATTGACTTATTGTCACTAAATTCAGCGCGATTCACTTTTATTTTAAACGATTCATTACACGTACTTAAATTCTTATTAATGTTTTATTAGTGCTCGTACGTCCCTCGATGAGCTCTCATTGAAACCAAATTGAGGCATTTAACAAGCCCATCCATTTTGTCATGACCGAAAAGCGATCGGTTTTGTAACTCTAAAAATAGAATAGCGTTGTTAAATCAGGTCTTTAGTATAGAATCGCTGGGTATGATTCACATTCTGGTTCGAATAAGGGGCTTTTGATTCGTACAGCCAAACTTGTAAAACTAGTGCGATCAAAGTCATTTCTACATGCCTTTTTAACAGCTGCGTTATTAAATAGAGATTTTTAAAGCGTTTGAGCGTGCTGACAACAGGCTGGAGCGGAAACCGATTGTATGAGAACCCCTTTTTGAATCAATATGTGTATGTGTGGATAGTTTATGGGGGGCGCCATGACGCTTGCAGTTGTGTGCGTGTGGTAAAACGCGGGCTGACAGCAGGGCGTGGGAGGGGCGGCAGCGGGGCACGGGTGGCGGCGGCGCGGTCGCGGCGAGCGGCAACTCAATGGAAATTTCCATTGCCCCAGCACGCGTCGAGTTAACAATTTTAATGTTCAGACATAGGACCGAGCGAGCGAAGCGAACCGCGGCCGCGACCGCCTGCTCTATACTCTTCGCACCGATTTGGAGGCCGCGTGAGAACGCCGCGTAGCGTCGGCGCGAGCGCAAATTTCGGTTTCACGCTTCAGTTGTAAATGCTCAAATAAAAAAACTAAATCGCAAAATAAAATGCTGTTTATTTTTTAATTTTTTCCATTGTATTCTTACTTTACATCTCATGTATCTGAAATACTTAAATTGATTGTATATTTATACAATTACATTTTGATTGAATATGTCTCAATATTTTTGATTTTTACCTAACCAAAAGTCCCTGTAACAATCATTGGAACAATTGTCAGCTTGTAATATAAGCATCCCTATTGTCTGAAGACTTTCGCAGAAATAATCACCATGGCGTAACGCGCATAAGTTTCGTTTTAATGCGGACATAAAATGAACAATGCATACGATTGAGGTGAGATACACATACGCGTTTGAATATTTCATATTATGTACTCAGTACATAAGACAGAGGAAGCCAATTAATTTACCGACACTGCTTACGATAGCTACGAACACTTTAGGCTCTTTAATTGCCGCATCCAATAAAATTTTATTTATCTCAACAAATATGTACCTATTTTAAATACAAGGCATCACGTATCTTCTACTACTAAATACGTATACTAAGAATTTTTATAAGTTTTCTATATGTTGAAAACTTATAAAATAATCTTATTTTGAAACTATAGTAAAAAAGTAATATTTTTATTAGATTAATATATGGTAGTTAATATATTTGAACTAATAATTTCATGGTCTATAATACTATCTTAAAACAATAGAACAAAGACGAAGTGTATTTGTTTCATAGGTATTAACTCGAAGCACAAGGTTTACTAACTGTAAACTAAACTACGAAACATCGAAAACTTGTGATGTTTCTATTAAACGTGTGTATCTGAACAGGAAATTTTAAAAGGATAATATTGTAATATTAACAAATAAAAACAAAAAACACATAATACATTAAAACAAATTAAAAAGTAAAGATGAAGTAATCCAGACAAATATAATTTAATTGAATTAAAACAAATATTATGATATCATCAACATATTTGTATATTAAACAAATATACATATATGTTGATGATATATTACATTCTTTGAAATTATGATCCGAGTTTTCACTTTATTTATCAATTTAATCAGAAAATATATAATAAATAACAATAATTAAATCGAAATACTAATTTAAGTTTTTAAGAAATTATTTAAAATTTATGAGAATAGATACAAGTGGGCAAGGGATATTTTTATTTTCTTTGGCAGCAAGTCCAATAACACGAAGCAATTTTAGTGTTATGCCAATTAGACCTCATTGTGTGCAATAACTTTAATGAAGAGGCCGGTGTCTATAAGTGTTATAAGAAAGTGTCAACTTCTTAAATAACATATCGTAAATAAAAATAAAGTTTTGTTATTACAAATATTGTATTGACATCCATACACCGCCCTTCTGGGGATCTTCGTGAAAAAAAGACCTACGATTTAGTTTTGCCAAATCGTTCACATTTTATTCCTTCATTTTCAAAATGTATTTTTATCGTTATTTTGAAAGTCGATAAATACTAAAAATACTAATTTAAAATTAATGTTGTAATTTTTTTACAAATAAAAAATATTATTCTTTTGTCCTTTTACGATTTGCTTTTTAGCATACAAAAGTATTCCAATGGAGTCTTAGATTCATCCTATTACCTAGGATTTCTACACATTCTTTTTTTAAGTTAACATAATATCTACCACTCTTTTTTGATTGAGACCTAAATAAAATACTTTCAAAATTTTATTATTTCCCATTTATAGCACTTCAATAGTTGTACTCTCTGCTTACAATTATTGAAGTGCTATACCACCGTTTTCATTCAAACATTCTATTCTAATACGCGGCAATATGACGTCGGCATGTAACAGACTTTTTTTATATAGTACTCAATTGATTGTCTTCTGAAATTGAAAATTTGTAGATGTGATTATTTTTTTGATTCCATCAGAGATAAATGTTGAATTCGTATATATTCGTATACTCTTTAGATATAAATTTTGGGAACCAAAAGTTTTTTTATTTGAAACAAACAAAATTGATTTTGGAAAATAATTTTATTTGTGACAAAAAATGCTGATAAAAGAATAGCTGATATTCTAAATATCTCTTTAAATCAAATCGAATCCAAGATGGCATATCCATATGTAAGACAGGCGTTTAACATAACAAAAAATATATTTTGGTCACTACCGGTGACGTTGGTTAGATCAAGCTGTGATGAACAATGCAATCAGACAATTTAATTCTTTTGTATTTAAGGTATAGTGTAATATTTAGTTCAAAATTACACTTTATTGAACGATTAAAAGCGACGAAGATTATAGTTACTTTATCGCATGTGAAATAAATTTCGATAAGTGTTATAAAACCCCATTTGAGGCTCCCTTGATGATTGATAATGATAGGTGTTATAAATAAACGTTTGTTGATGTTTACGAGATTTAATCTCCTGATAATAGCATCAAAAAAGGCGAAAGATTATTTTTGATACGGTGTTTATTCAGGCGAAGTGTAAAGTGTAGTTACATTTTCATTAAAAAATGCGTTCAACTACATCACCATGGATAGATTTGATCTACCGTTGTTTACTTACTAACTACTAAAACTCAAAACGAGGGTCAATTTCTCGACAGAATTAAACCGACATTTTTAGTAATAAATTTATGAACTAAAGACCTAACAAATTTGCTCTTCGGGTAGTGTCTGCTATCGGTGCATTTTTTTTATTAAATCCAATGTTTTTTATGTTATTATAATTAATGTATTACAATTGCTAAGATTGCTGTTATCTTATTTTGAAGGTAAATTGAATTATAAACAATAACTAAGAAAAATATGTATTTCATGGTTTTTGTAAACCTTATTTTTTGTACATTTCTTATGACCAAGGAAGCCGAATTGAACCCGGTGGAATACTCCTTGAATGTTATCAACAAAATCTTAATAAAATACTGTGACTAAATATTCTTGTAGCATATACCTACTCGTACATATAATATCAAGTTCACAAAAGGACATGACGCTGTGTCGTTTAATTGATAATAAGTAAATATCCGCTATAAATTCGTCCTTAACCAATGGCTGAATTGAAAACTATTCATTATATTGTGTAAAATGATAAATTAACGAAAAAGTATATAGTTATAAAGTAGGTGTATAATTATAGTTTGATTTTCAATAAGTTCAAAAGTGAGCGAGCACAGTCATATCACAAAACGCACAGCTTTAATAAGAGAATAGGCGAAATGGAAACGTAACTAAAACTAACTGTAAACTGTAGGCAACAAGTCGTGATGCAATTAATTCCACCTGAAAACGGTCTTAAACGTTCAAGGAAAACTCGTGTAACATTTAATTTATTGAGCACCGAAGTGTAATCGTTACGTTTATTTCAAGTAGAATTTAAATGAGCAAATGGCATCAGCCTTAATTCATTTATTTCACGCATTCTTGCCTGAATATATTAGAACTTCGATAGTTGAAATCTACCACTGAAAATACTGCTCACTTCGTAGCGTATTGCAACACGACTTTTTGAATGTAAAATGAAAGTTCAAGCCACCAAATCTCGCATACTTTTTTCATACCCACCAATAAAACGCATAGCATCACATCAAATGTTTAAAATTACAACTTATAGCAAACAAATAGTAATTTCGCCGATTACATATTAATGTCCAAAAAACTTACCTTAAACACCGCAGGAGCTAACGGTATTGCAGCTTGATTGTGAAGATGTTTTTTCGACATTTTGGCTTCTTTTTCTTTCCACGTTTAATGTAATATTATTCGAAATACCTTACGAAAAAATCGTATTTATCACAAATTAAGTAGATTTAAAAATAATTTTAACCACGTCGTGCTACTGAAATCGACTTGTGATCAACAAATCGTCGGTGTTTAAAACTGCATTAAACTATTTTCTGCGACGGTAGAAAACTTTATACTCGCGCGAAAACTTTTGCGTCGAATGCTTTTGTTTTTAATAATATTTTCTAATGTGTAAAAGTATTATTCGATAATTTGGAAAAGTTGAAAAGACGCGTCCGAGCTAGCACGTCGTACTAATAATACGGTCTAGTCGGTAATGAACGGTTGGTTTGGTTGAGGCACATTCAAACTCACGACACGGCACAGAGTGAGCGAGCAGCGGCGAGCGGCGAGCGGCGAGCGGCGAGCCGTCAGCCGTGACGCGTTTTCATTGTCGTTCGCGTTCCGTCGACACTGAGAGTTGGGCGAAGGCGGCGCGTCAAGTTGTCGGGCCCCGCATGCTTGGCGCCGGTGTCCTGCGACATTATCCTACGGCCTCACCTATCACCACGCGACCCCTTGCTACCTCGTAATTACAACTAATATAGCCCATGTTACATCGGTTCTTACAAAGAAAACTAAATAAGAAAATAATTGAACAAACAATAATCTTATACTAGCATTTTAGAAACAGCTTCAGTCTATAATAATTTAAAAGTTTTCGTTAAAAATGTCTAATACAAAAGTAACATAAAACTAAAATTTATTGTACTCCGAAAAATTATTTATTTATTTCTTTTTAATATTTGTCCTCTTACTTTACTGAGTTGTGCTGTGTACATCCGTGAAGATGTTTTGTGTCACAACATTTTTTTTTAATCCAAATTCATTAGTTATTCAAAAGGAAATTGACAATATCAAAACTAAATACTTATTTCTTTGAAGTAGCAATGCATCGGATAACAAATATTACAAATTTTCCACCACAAAAACGAAAGGCGCTTAATATTGCTTATCTATCGATACATTAAAAATAATTATTAAAAAAAGTAAAAAGATCCGGCGTTAGTAAGAACTTTAAAAAGGTGGAGCTTAGATTTATTCTTGAAGGACTCCTCCTTATCCAGTATTTATTTCCCGCGAGCAGAAAGATTGTCGATAATGTAAAAACGTCGTCATGCATTGACGTTCAATACAATTGGCAAAAGAGATGCTTCATATAAATAAGTTGATTACTTTATCCGGAACAAACAATCAAATCTTTTTCCTTTATTATAAATAGTATAGATGTATATCATTCTACTGCACGTGTGTGTACTGATCTCCGAAAGTGTAGACCGATTGATAGAAAAAAATGTGTTTGAGTGGCTCCCTAATGGCTTAGAATTTTAGATTGACAAAAATCGCGCTAACCTCGGATTTCTATGTCGGTGTTTGTTTCGTCTTTTAAAAATTTTAATCTAACTGTTTGACTTCCATTTAACATAATTTCGAAATAAATTTTATTTACTTAATTACGTGCCCCAGGTTTTATCTATTGTTATATTGATTAAAAAAATAAAGAATTAAAAAAAAATTGGCGCGTAAAAGCAAAAATTAACTGAAACACAAGAGAGATCATTTTGTTAATGGTACTAAATAGATAAACGCAGGACGTAGTTTTTAAATGTGGAAGGGGCAACTTTCGGCCAATCTCTGTAAGGATAACATAGCCTTAAGCCACCTTTTCTCAGAGGTTATAATCTTGTAAAACATCCACGCTAGCAAATTGTTTAAATTTGTTCCAAATTCCCAAAAATGATATAAATGTTATTTGTAGATTTCTCAGTATGCGCCTACCTGAGCAATGTTCTAGAATCATCGGACAAGTGATAAATAAAAAAAATCAATAACAATAGTCCCCTTCGGGGACTGCATTTGAGAGCAATCTTTTATTATATTTTATCCCTCGAGTCTCGTCAACCTTACTGGTGTAGACAGGGACAGCTAGCACTCTCCCCATTTTCATGATTTTATCAATCATTTCTGTTTGTATACTAATGATTTAATTCTCTTAATTCGACATTAGTTAATTGACCATATGTAGTAACTTTAACGTTAACTGGCTTCATCAAATCGGATGCTAATCAAATCAATTTTCCTGTATTATTGAAGAATAACCGCTTTTTGGAGAGTCTGAAAGCTTATTTTATTTATGGAGAAATAATTACCATTTTTATTGAACAATCTGTAGCATGGTGGCGCCATGATACCGTGACGTATGTAAGTTTAGTGTCAATAAACACGGTATAACAGTATAGGATGATACAGATATAACACAATAGCATGTCAATAAGCATGATGGGTTTTCCGCTATAAACACGATACGATCTATTATGTCGAATTCAGATTCACGACGACCATCGTTCAGGCCACAAGTCCTTGAGTCATAAAGTGTGGTTGAGATGGTTCTACAGACCTGGCAAGAATAGCGTTAGCAAATGAAAAATTAAATTATAAGCTTGTCACGTCCACGTACCCGTATTTGCGAAATTTTATCCACCATTCTTAAGATATTGCTCCGTCGTAGTAGTCCATCGAGTGATATAGATACATAATTTCTACAAACATTTCTAGTAAGTTTTAAATCATAAGTATCGAAATTGAAGGTACCGGGAATTTTCTTGAATTATAAATATAATTTTGTCAAACAGAGTTTAAAGAAACCAATGTAATAATAGTGATAACATCAAAACATGTATTTCAAAACCTTACGTTTCTTTTAATGGTATTTACTTTCTATAGTACCTATAAAAAGGGAAGAAAGAGGACTAGAATTCCGAGGCCTTCGGCACTTGAATTATTACTTCTATTTTACGCCTGTCTATATTATACTCTTCATACCCCACTAAGAGTTATTTTTTAGGTTATTAAGAGATTAACCTAAAATAAAATGGCATTGAAGCAAGCAAGTAAAGCATTGCATATTTTACAATTTTAATTTTGAACTTGAATTGAAATTTTTAGAATTATGTCAATATGCGTTGTAAATAATGTTACATATAATAATGTTTAACTGTTTATTAAAACAAAAGGGAGACATCGTAGCTTAATGCTTAAAGAAGATATCTATTATGCTGTGTTTTTATATTAAATTCGAATGGCATAATATAATATTTTGTTTGTTTGATTGATTTAAAAAAAAATAATGTAAGATGATTTATTTAAGTATCTCTAAATTCAATCTGTCAGTATCTGAAATTCTCATAACGCGCTCGTCTTCTTGACGTGATTGAAATACACTGAGATGCTTAAGATCAATATCTTTTACAGGAAACTCGATAAATTGATACGTCACACAATTTATTGAGTCGTGCAAAATAATGGTCATATGAAATGTTAACAAGGAATGGTTAACACTTCGGAGTGCTAATGAGTCAGTCAGCCGTTTCTTTACTTAACTCTACTTCATATATGTATAATTTACATATATTTTACATTAATATTGGTGTATAACAAAGCGGTGATAGGTCAGTGGCTAAATGTAGCGTTGCGTTAAATCAAAAATAGATATAAAGAGCACTGATTCTTTGTAATAAAGAATATATTAGAGATAGTTACATTTGTCTTTTTTATATCAAAGGACTACTACATTATTCACACACAGCCATCTGATCCCAAACTAAACAGAGCTTGTGTTATGGAAACCAGATCAGTTATCTAGTTATAATACATATATTAATACTTTTCTTTTGTAAATACATACATATATAGATAATTACATCCAGACACAGGACAGACATGTTCATGCACACAAATGTTTGTCCTGGGTGGGAATCGAACCCACGACCTGCGGCGTAAGAGGCAAGTATATTACCAAAGCGCCAACCGGTCCGTCAATCAGTCGGTCTTTATTAAGGATGATGAAAAAAAAAACATATTTTCATCGTGATGAAAGTAACATAAACAAAACTCTCAATGTTATTTTCATCGTGGTGAAAATAACATAAACAAACCTCTCAATCATTGTTTTTAATCATTAACAAAAATAATTAACAAAATTTGTCGCATTACCTTTTTATTTTCCACTGTGGTAAATTGTGATAAACAAATTTTATGAATTGAATAAATTAACAAATAAAAATAGATGGACAAAAAGTTCTTCATCGTTTTCAAACCCTTCTTAAACTAATTATGCAATTGATGAAAGGATCTTTCCACGATATGCCATTCTTAAACTCATTTGGGATTAAAATTAAACACATATGATTCAACGAAATACGTGTTATTAAAAATATTTCACATAGATTCGATACTGCTAAAAACGTAACACGTAAACGTTCTTCACGTTTAACTACAAAGGGTGAACCACTAAAGGGTCCATTATTACATCGAATATATTTGATTTAGATTTTTATGATAGAAATACAAAATATTAAATTTAAATAGTTAATGTAGCGAAACATCGCCCAGCACAGAACTTCTTTATCAGTTCCCTAGGGAAAAGATTTCCCTCGTGAGTTAGGCCATTTGATTACAATAAGTGTGAGTATATTTTCTATAAACGACAATAAATGCATACTGTGGTATTATTTGAAGACTAATTTACATTTACTGTAATCTAAGACATAACAGTTTCTTATGTAAATAAGTACGCGGAGCGCTAAACCGATGTTAAGTTTCTACGTTATTATTTGATGGCGGAATTTGAAGATTGCATGTAGCTGAGATGCACATGTTAAGATGGAGGTGTCGTGTGACGAGGATGGTTAAAATTTAGAATGAGTATCAAAGAAAGCTCATAAGTTGCTCATAAAAGGTTATCATGGTATGCGGAGGGATGAACGAAGGACACATAACGAAGAAAGTAATAAGATCAAATGTGGATGGTTACAAGGGTTAGAGGAAGATTGAAGAAAATATGGATGGATTGTCTGAAAGATGATATGCTTAAGAAGGTATGAATTCAGATAAGACAACTGATAGAGGGATATGGCAGAGTAGTACATAATATGTCGACCCTACGTAGGTGGGAAAAGGGCATGGAAATAATGATACTTAATAATCAATATTAATTACTAGCACTAATAAATACCGTTACCGTAATGATCGGTATAAGATCCCATAGGACGTTCTTTAACATCGTAAAAAACATTTTCGATAATTTAGCATTTTTGAGTTATTGACTATGATAAAAACTTGAAAATACCATTCAAATCACGTGTGTTTCGTCATGGCCGGCGTGATTTTCCTCGACGAACCTATCAGATGCTATCATTGTTTCAATAGAAATAATTGCGTCATATTGTGATGTGGGCGTGTTTTGTGCTTACTTTTAGTCTGAGTCATCAGATAAATCATTGTAATCTTCAGTCAACGAGGAATTTGAAAGACAATTTTAACTAATCAATATACAAGTTTTATACATTACATGTTTACGATATTTTAATATGGAAGCCGCATAAGATGGTTTCCCATGATGTAATATTTGACTTAATACTGTTTACTCTTAGTACAAGCTTCTAAAAATTTGATGTGATCTTTTTTCATCTCTGCTGCATCTGCATAAATATATAATATAAAAAATATTTATAAGATGTATGTTCATAAAAGGTTAGTTTCAGCTTATTTACTGAAATTTGATCCCCTTCCTGTCGACGGATTGATCAGGTATTTGGTATACACGTTTAATTTTGATGAATATCGTGAACAATTCCAAATTTGAATGAAAACGAAAAATTTTATAGTAAATTGGCAGTTTTTTTTTAAATTTAAATGGGTTTATTGAAAAGAAAGATAAACATGTAGATAATTTCCTAAAACCGAAAAAATAAGTAGGACCTACATTCCATCATACCTTACTCTTCATCAATCTTCGGCCTAGAATATTAATCACACTCAAAAATATAATCGTTTAAAGTCTTTAAAAAAAAACTTGATGTTGAATGTATTTTCCCTTTGTTTAGGGATAACATATGCAAAACAGCCATTGGAATTAATAATATACACATAAACAAATTAAAAATATCTATCTAGAAAAGTAAGAAATGAACACAGTGAAGAACACCTAGTTTCATTTATTTCTCATTACAAATCTATGAAACCAAAACAGGGCTTAAGCCTATCAATATGTGTATTTTTGCTATATCTTCGGAGCAGAAGGTTCTATGACAATTAAAATTTAATTGGACTTGCTTGCGAATGTCTCCTTTTCAATAAAAAATATGAAATCGGTTCAAAAATGACGAAATTCTGAGGTAACAAACATAAAAAATACAAGCGAATTCAGAAACTTTTTGAAATCAGTTAAAATTTTGTGAGGCGCGTGAAATTTCTATCAAAAGATAGTTTTGCGACAACCCCCCCCCCCCCCCCACCTCCTCGCTTCCACAGACACCAAG
>DWLR01000698.1:0-22840 GCA_018246295.1 Papilio alexanor hazarajatica | reverse complement strand
GGCAACGGCGTCGGGATCATCCAGCTTGAAGCAGACTTGCTCCCATGGGTAGGATGCATAAAAAGACCGCATCTCGTTCCAATTCGCTGACCTGTAGTGCCACACCCGGCATTGGCCATTCGGTTTAGACCGAGGGTGACTCAAGATGGGCGCGGTAGTCCGGATCAGCCAGTCGTCTGACGAGCCCAAGGGGGCGTCGACAGAAACCTTATAGCTTATACTAATCCAATATCTCGATTTGACGTTTAGTAAACGTCGACAGTTTATAAACTGTCGAAATAAAATCGTCAAATCGTGAACTGATAGTTCGTTTGTGTGCATGAATACGTCTGTTTGTCTTGTCTCTTGACGTCAGGAGACCACCGGAGGAAGGACAGCAACGTCCTTTTCTTAGTACGATGGAACATACTGCGATCGCCAACCCTACCAAGCGACATTATTAAGCGATTATGCCACATTTCCCCCCAATAATTCGATAAATGGGGCAAGAGAGAATTAAAATGTTTTGACATATATTCTTAATATTAATAGTGACATTACACGGCGTTTTCTAACAAAAATAATATACATATAATATAAAATAAAAATATAGGAAAAAAACTTTGTACTATCAAAGAAAGGATTTAAAGAAATCGCAATTGAATTCGAATCGCAGCCGTATTTTTATAGTTCAATAAATTTAAAGAGGGGGACGTTATTGAGAGGCCGTGGCGCGTCGCCAGTTCAAACGGTTTCAGAGATTTAACCGCGCGCAGTACGAGTAACTACAACAAATGTTACCGCGTTAATAACCAACTAGTAATACAGTAAGAGTCTTATAGGAAGATAATATGATACTTTATAACATAAGTTACAACCATCGCTGGCTGGCACCTGATTTCAAATTTAACGTTATTCATTCACTCAATACGTCAACTGTCATTTCAGTTTAAAATTTAGATCATTCACTCCATACGTCAAGCAAGAACTGTCATTTTAGTTTAGAATTTAGAACATATTCATCTTCTGTTTAACACATATTTCTTTTAAAATCTCACATAATGTGTAAATAAAATTTTATGAATCTATAGGGTGATAGACTGCTAGTGAAATTTATTTATGTTAGATTGGTGTTCGTTAACATAATGTCTCTATTATTTTATGCAGATCTATCGAACAGCTTTCGAATTTTGTATCATAAAGCTTATCCCACAAAATTGCATTATGCAAACTTCAATTTACCATACACTGGCCTACATTTTTGTTTATAGCTCTTTGAACTATATGAGAAAACAGATATTTGTACATTTTACGAAAAATTCAAAAATTTTTACTTCGCCTGAAAAATAGCTTACTTCATGTCCCAAGAAAATTTAAAAAATAGAGTATACGTGGAAAACCTTTACAGTAACATATGTTGCACGAATGGCCCGCTCGACCGGTGAAATGCCTATACCGGTGAAATACCGGTGAATAAAAATAAAAAGTAGAAGTTTTTTTCGATTCGTCTGAGAAGTGAGGTGCCGGAGGCCTAATTTTAGTCCTCTTTCCTTTCTCACCCTTTTCTAATAAGGAAAGGATGGGAAGGGAACAAGGATTTGACGGGGAAGGGGATAGATAGGAGAGGGTAATGTTCATTTTTCCATCTCTCCCCTTAGTCTATTAAAGGTAGGCAACGCATCTGCAACTCGCAAATGCTTGTTGCGATGCCTACGGGTAGCGGTCATTTAGATGACCGCTTGCTCGTTTGCCACCTTCTTGTATAAAAAAACTGTACATGCAATAGAAGTATTTTTTTTTTGTATTCATTGTTTTATAAATACAAATAATAATTATTCAAAACAATAATTCTGAACGAAACCAAACACAAGTGAAAGTCTGGTCTCATTTCACTCACATTCACAACTTGTATGTTCATGTTCTTGTAATTTAGATGTTAGATTCACTGTAATTAAATATTATAATTGCACGGTATATCAATATTAATTAAATTACAGTCGGTAAATTTGGTTAACGTCGCCCGCCATAAGCCCTGGACCGTCTTTTTCCCCTAAAAATGGTAAGCATGTCGACATCGATTTGGTTCGTAGACAACACTATACTATCAAAATACATTTTGAAATAGTTCAACTGTTTAAACAGTTATAATACACCACGTCCCTGCACACGCTATCAAAATACCAATTGGCAGTTTGTCAAATTGAATTTCAATCAAATTGATTCAATTATTGAATATACAATAGAACTCGATTAACCGATTTAGTTATTGTAAGGCATTTGGATAATCACAAATCCGGATAACGATATATGTATATAAAGAAATGTATTACATATAGGAGATTTTGCGAAAGCTACATTAAAATGTTTAACAGAATTTTACATGATTTTAATTAATATTTTACCCTTTTTCTTGGCAGAGAAACAATTTATTGAATATCAAAATAATTTTATTGCCCAAATGCTCGTGAGCCAAAGTTGCCCAGAAAAATCTAAAAAAATCTTATGAGGGTAGGTTTACAAAAAACATGTATCCTATGGATGGATGAATACATAATTTTTCAAAGTTTGATGTATCTGAAGAGATACATTGCCAAGAAAAGGGTTAAAATACACGTTTGATGAACTAGTCATTACTTAGAAACCAATTAACTCAACTGACTGTACTCCTTTGACAATCTGGGGACGAATACGAATTAAAGGACACCTAGTGAAGTGTCGAAAATCTCAAGTAATAATTTCATGTCTGCCTACAATATCGCGCAGTATAAATGATGGTCGCGTCATGTCGCGTACGAGTGGTATTGCGTCGCGGTTGTACTTCTCGTAGGACAAGGACGTATGCTTATAGTATCGCCTATATTTCCATTTATTTTTATGTAAAAATACACTTGAATATAATTAATGTAACAAACATTTTCAACGTAAGTGATAAAAGCCAATAATGTAAGCACTGTTCACAACAAACAGTAAAACCGTTCTAACGTTATAGCGTCAACTCCGTTTGGAGTAATTAACTAATTATGCTAACTAGACATCCCGAGCCTTTGCCAAAACTGTGTTCACATAGATAAATGTAATTTAGTCAGCCACCAACACTGTCCAACCCGTTTCTCGACACGCTCAACACAAAGCATTTGCGCGGGAAACAACATGAATAACGCCCGCCTGTAAACGCCTTAAACTAATCTTGTTTTGTTATTTAATTATTTAAACTCTGTTATAACACAATTTATTTTATGCTTAAAATATACATATATCTATATATATTTAAGAAAAAGTTTGTTATCGTAGAGTAGAGAGGAATTTTAAATACGATAATGAGCAAAACCTGTTTAAGAAATTATATTCAAAATGAAAAGGAATTGTTGATATTGTAATCTTTTTGTAAATGAATATATGTGAATAATGAGAGTATCGAAATTAGTTTAACATACAAATTCGTGACAAAGAAAACTTAACTCTGATATAACCTAACTTATTTCAGCTCTAACAAAACCTAAGTCTAAGTAATATAGCATTTTTTTATGGAAGAAGGTGACAAACGAGCAAGCTTCACCTAATATAAGGTGACCGCTACCCATAGACATCTACAAAAAGCTAATGAGCCCAAGATGCATTACCTAATAAAAACAGAGGGGAGGATAATCAGAAAAAATGATATTTCTTTTTCCGATTCATCACACACTTATCACATCCACTTTCCTTTCCCATTATTTCCTTTTTAGAAAGGGTGGGAAGGGGAAGAGGACTAGGAATTGGTATCCATTAAAACATATTGCATATTTGTATAATATTTAGATATAGCCCGATGTTGATTGAAAAATCAAATTTTCAGGTTTAGATATCCTTGGCATATTTATAAATAAACACGCCATATCCATGTTTTAGCTTACAGTTATAGATTTATTAATATCCTAAGTACAACGATATCGTGAATGTCAAACTATCTAAAAAAGTTTCATGCATAATTGTTACCCAAGACTCAAACCTTTCCATGAAAATATAAGAGCGCAACAAGAGGCTTGTCTCTTCTAGCAAACTTTTAGCAAACTGTTTAAAAGTAAATAAAAGTTAGTTATTTTTTTTACATTAAATACTTTTTATTCTTTGATTTTAAAACTCATTAAATTTACTCGCGTCCAAAATTTTAAACTACACTCAGATTAATGTTATGAAGTTGTCCGATAAGCGGAATGAGTTTCCGCCGCGGGGAATAGCGGTAGTGTGGCGCCGAGGAGGTCATTTAATTTTACGGTGCATTTTACATTATTATAGTGTGCGGTATTAAAACTTTATTCTACAGATATTTCATTTTACATTGACTTAGGTAGCACAATAAAGGTTCATGTCAATAATCACAAAACAAGTTACAAAGTAAACAAGATCAAACTGAAATTTTGACAAGAGATTAACATTTTAACAATTAACAAATAATGCTGAAAAAAAAATCAAATTCATACAATTTTATTTATAAGTCAAGTTATTCATTACAAATCCATTATACTCAAACGTGCTTGTCTTTAATCTACTATATGTCATTTTTCGGTATATCTTTGGAGCCCAATGTTCAACGAATTTCAAAATTAAATGGGACCCACTTGCGAATGTCCCCTTTCCAACAAGAACATTTTTGAAATCGGTTGATAAATGACGGAGTTCTGCGGTAACAAATTAAAAAAAATACAAGCGATTTGAGAACCTCCTCCTTTTTATGAAGTCTATTAATCAATTAGTATTTTAATGGTCTTTTTGAAGTAATCGACAGCAATATTTTTTTTTTTTCGATACTTATATGAAAAAAGTTTTGAAGAATAAGGACCTGTCCAGCGAATACTTTAGATAAGAAAACTTCGCGGCGAAACAGTCGGCGCAATGTCGACCGAGGATAGATTACTTTCCTTACCAACACAACAGATTTAGAACTTCTACAAAAATAGCTTCAAAAGCAATATACGAAACTTTTCTTCTTCTTTTGTAGTGGCATCTGCAAGCAGAAAAGCAATCATCAAGCAATCATTACAAACAACTAGTCTTTCACAATTTTTTTTTCTTCAAGCTTTTTTTATTCACCACTTCACTAAATAGTGATTTCCTGCTCATATTGTATCACTAGCGCAGATTTTCTTAGCCAAAACATTCCTCTGTATAAATGTTCGTCATTCATTTGTTCATCGGATATTCTTCTGTAAGTTAAGTTGTGTAACTTACGCGTGTTCTAAACACCAACAGCCTAATGATTTTTTTTATTGGAATGGGTGGACAAGGATCGTTTTCAGGCTCTATTTTCCGCTTATTCTTATTTATTTCATATAATAACTTTGCTAGCTATTAGTTGACAATACAGTATCAGTTTCTCTCTTTTATTCTTAGACTATCTATAGCCTGATGGTTAAGGATTCGCACTGCGACACATGAATTCGTATGTCCGAATCCACCATTCGTATACGTTAGTGAACCATGTCCTAGCACAAGATTAAACTTAGTTAAAATTTTTATGTAGGTAAAATAAATGTTATTTACACCTGAACACATAATTTTAATATGACCTATTCGACCGATTCGATGTTTATTTTATTTAAAATGGTATCTTGTTGCAAATGTAATCTTACGCGTATTTAAAAAATATGTTCAGAATTAAAAACATCTAACATGAAAATACGTGAAATGCTCGGAACTTCAATATTCGTTACGGCAACTTTTCCTTTTTGGTTGTACAAATAAAAATATATTTCGGTAAATCCGGTATTAAAAATGCCGGCCGAAATAATTTGTATTCAAGAATCAGGAGTCAAAATGTAATCACATTGTAGTGACGCAATATATATATATTCTTACTTCAATTGAGTTAATTTGGAAGTACTATATTACTGAGACGGGCTTCTTCATAACAAAATTCCTTCCGTGAACATATAATGAATGGCGCATTGATCACAATGTGTTTCAATAACAGAAATGTAAAATATCAGCAGTTATTAAGGAATAGTGACAAATATTAAAATGCCAGCTTTTGATACAACAGTAGCATTCTTTAGGTTTTGAAATCAACAGTTGCAGGACCACGATTATGTACGTTCTACAATTTAATTTATTATATAATCTATGCACTCCTTAATTAATTCAATCATTTGTTTGTTGGAACGACCATCTGTCCGTCTGTTCGTTATTTTTTATTTAAAATTAAAGGAATTTTATTGAATTAATAGGTAAACGAAGTTTAAACGTGTGAAACTCCGAACGACATCTATAACAATATATTATATTTCTGCGAACAAGATTTCTTTCGCATCGACGATACGCCATGACTCTAGCTACTACAATAGAATAATAAGGCTGTCCTCTCAACATGGTACAAGGTTTTCGTAGTTGAGTATTTCCCGACTCAACCCCGGTGAGTAACATAAAACTCAACTACAGTGCTTATAAACGGTTTCACTCTATAAAAGCTCGCTCCTTTCAGCCAACAGACTGCTGCCGGACGGAAAGCTGCCATTAAGCACCACAAAGATACTCGAAAAAAAGTGTCGAATAAAGTTCAGCATAATGGATTTTTTTTTAAATGTCCTGTAGATTATTCTCAAGGTTTTTTTTTGATGTTTTTTCAAATTTGAATTTCGATACTCGAATTACTGAAAGCAAAATATTTTAATATCAGTAACATATCATTCATCTGATAAAATAAGAGAGGCAGAAGCGAAAAAGGAACACGACGCGCGTTTAACTTACAGACAGGCAACTGACACAAGCGTCTGCCTTAAAATATTTTTAGTTGAGTTTTCAATAAACTCCGCTTATCTACATGCAAATAAAAAATCAATAAACACGAAATGTATAAATAAAAATGAACAAGGCTTATATGTCTTAAAGTAAAATTAATGCATCGTTCACAATTAATAAAATTAAGACAATATTAAAAAAAATAACCTCATTCGACAATATTAACATATCTTGTTTAATTCTTTTTTTTAATTTTACTATGAAGTGGGCTCTCCATAAAGTATCAAGAACAGAAATTTAATTAGACACGATAATTTATTTTACGTGATTATTAACCATGCTTTGGTAGATGACGTAAACGCTTAATTGAAGGGATTTGACCTTCATGCTAATAGCACTCTCTGGTCTAGATAGTAGAAATATAAAAAAAAATTGTTCGGAATACTTTGCTATTACTAAAAATTTATGTCCGGCTTAGATCCTCTGTCAGATATCATTTACTGCATCCTAAACTAGGATTTTATACGAGAATATTTTTATATTGTAAGATCTATGAGTATATTTCTTGTTTCTAACTTTGTTCGATGTTTTAGTTAACAAACTAGGGTGGTACTCAAGACCTAAATTCAAATGGAAGACGTAAACGTAATGACCTGTACATTTAACGTTTTCTTACGTATTAGATACGTATACTAATCATATGACCCTTCTATATTAAATCAGCAATCTAGTTTTCGATATACTTTTGCTTACATAACTTCTATCTTGAAACATATTTCTTATTAACATGTTTCTTATTAAGTATATCATTTATCCTTACGAGGTATCTAATATCTTTTTAATTACCAGTTTTGCTTATTCTTGTTCTTACTATATTATTATGCAAGATGGTGGCAATGGAGCAAGCGGTCACTCACGTGACCCATAGACCCATAAACATCTAAAACAAGCATTTGCGAGTTACAGATGCATCTGTAATTCGCAAATGCTAGTTTAACCTGCCTACTTTAATAGGCTCAAGGAATGGACAGAAAAATGGAGATTTCTTTCTCCTGATCCCCTTAACCGTCAAATCCTCTTTCCCTTCCCACCCTTTCCTTATTAGAAAAGGGTGAGAAGGGGAAGAGGATAGAGGATTTTCACACATTTTTAAAATATATTAATATTACCATCGCTCAAAATGCTTACTTCATTTTAAATATCTTACAAACATATAGTAATAGTACATGAGGGATGCGAATAAATAATTTTTCCTTTAATATTTCTAATTACTTTATGTCGAAGTATATACGCTGGAGTACAATTTAGTAGTTGATTAAAGCATAAAGTTCTTAATATTCTCAGACTATAATTATTTTCGTAATGAAGTAAACTTAAAGGTACCGTAAAAGTAACTTTTAAATACTATATAAAATAATATAATGTTAAGTTACATTATATAAAATAATGTTAAGTTACATTATATTACATGAAATGAATTCGTGGGTTCGAATCCCGCCCACCATTTGACTATTGTCGCTTCGCAAGTAATAGCACAATCGTTTAAGCTTATTTGGAATGGTAAAATAAACTGTATGTACCTTACTGTGGCACTTTAATTTAAGCCGAGATAAACTTATTTTGTTTGTTATTTTAAACAAATATTTGATTTTGCAATTTAATTGCCTATAAGTGATGTTGTAGGATTTAAATAATTATTAAGAAAAAAAAATATGAATGTCGAATAAATGGAATTAAATTTTTTCACCAATTTCACCTAATTTGCATTTTACAATAATTGAACGTGGCTTCAATATAAAAAGCTCCTGAAGTAGTGGAAATGGGTTGTGTGTTTAAAAAGGTACATATGACATAAGATTTATTTTCGAATTACTTCTGTTTGTTGAATCTCGGCTTGAGATGTTACTTACTACACGTATGGCATTCCGACTTGGGGGAGCTTGAGACGATCTGATAATTTTCAGCTATCATTTCTACCACTACTGACCGCGTTAGCAGTTTTAGTATATATTGTAACATCTTTGCCGACGTCAGCTATGCCGATGACACTGATTTATTTAATTTCCTTATCTCCGACTTGAAGCGTACGGTGGTTATACTGCGATCGGCAACACACCTACCAAGCGTGGCGTTTATGGCACCTATCCCCAATGCTGCGATCAATGGGCTTTTGTCCAGCAGTGAACGATCATAGGCTGAGATGGACTTGAAGCGTAAGAGTTAGAGTATTATTTTTAATCTGCACCTTATTTAAAGCTGAAAGCTCCGCTTAAAGATACAACAAATTAAAAGATCGTTTCTTAGAATTAAAAATGAACTAAAATTATAAAGCAAGCTCCCTGATACATTTTCATTAATAAAATATAATTGGTAGTTCAAAAATTACTGTCATTAAAATATTATTTAAAAAGATTTTCAATATTTATTTTAGAATAACCTCTATTAAATTACAAGTAAGTAAAATTTATTTAAGTTCCGCCAACATTAAGTCATTCATCATAATATAAAGAATGATCATAAATTAAGTCTCGAGTATTTGAATAAATCTTCAAGACATTTTTAGCCCGTTGCCCATTTTGGATAAGATCTACGGCCCCAAAACTTTTTTCCTTATGTCACTTTATCTAAGAGTATATTTTATACGTTTTTACACTCTTATGTATTATTTCATACTACCGATCCGCCCCGGCTCCTCGCGGGGAGAAGCATATATATATATATTTGCATTTCATTCTGTCATACTACGTACCGTCTTGTGGCTTTTTGAACAACTAACCCATTAAGTATTTTAGCCAATTCATTTTAGAAAAGCTTAATTATATCCGTGAACATTTGTCGAGAAACTCCGTTTATAAGAGAAAAACTCTATACAAATTTACAAACAGAATCGATTTTGTTTTGTATAAACAGAGAGGCGCCGGCTCACCAGCCCTGTGCCGAGTGAAATTGTATTTCGTTACGGCTGTTGAATTTTCGGTAGCGCTTTGTTTTAAATAATCTTTCGAAATATGGCGTTTATTCACGTATGCTCAATATTAATTATAATGTACAAATATACATATATACAATTCTGATTAAATTATCTGAATGATGGTGTAAACGGTTTTTAAATCCATCGCGTGGCTTAGAAGAAGGTAGCAGAAAACAGAGCCTCGAAAAGCGTATTTGTTTTATACTATATATAGGTAAGGAACGAGCACACACAATTTTAAGTGACTGCCACTTTACATACTTTCTCTTTTTTCTTTTTTCTTATCCACTTTTGCCTGTGGCTTTGGAGATAAAGAAGCTCAAAGTTTATTTGCTATTGTTTATAAAGAGGTTCAAGGATATTAGTAGCCATGATCATGTCAGATTTGATCATGTCTGATAGAGCCAAAAGAGTCTAGAATATACTAACTTAATACGATGGCAGAGTATTTGAGGGCTTTTCCACATGATGAACCGACCACTTAGTCCTTGTTGCGGGAGTCCGAGTCCTGGGCTAGGATGGCAATCTTTGTAGCGATCCTTGGGGAAGGCGTAAGTCTTCAATGGCCGATGATGATGATGAATCTTGGGGCACCCCATTAAATCCTAATTTCTAATCATTTGATCATACTGTACTGTAGCCTGTACACTTCTTTACAGTTAAAGAATAAATAACCTATTTTGTGCTAAATAATTCTTTCTAAATCTCTAAAAACATCAAAGTAATTATAAAAAGTTCTTATTAATAGAAATATTTTATGACTACATTGTTAATTCAATGATTTCTTTTGGATGGATCGTATTTTAATTAATTTGTTTGGGTTAGGCAGAAGCCTATGGAATTGTTTTGAACTAGAAATTTAATATAATTGTATTGGCTTTTGTGGTTAAAGAGAACTTGAACAATGTTGTTAAAATAATAAATTTCTAGGAAATAATTTGATATTCACAAATTAAATTGTTATTTAGAGGAATCAACCGCAACACTGTGCCAATTACTAAACTTAATGGCGTATTGAAATGATATACACCTGTCATGTAAACTAATTGCCTTTCATGATAAACACACACTTACAATTCATTGCAAATTTATTTGGGAATTCACGAAGTTCAGCACAAAAGGTGAGCTGTTGTATCCTTTCTTTACAAACCTTAGCATTTGATTGGAATGATGTATACTTCCATTAATTAATTCTAAGAACTCTCAGGCACAGGCTTAACCAATATTATTTTTTTTTTATACAAGAAAGTGGCCAACTAATAAGCGGTGACCTAAGCGACAGCTATCCATAGACATCTGCAAAAAGCATTTGTGAGTTGCAGATGAATTGCCTACTTTTAAGAGACAGAGGAAGGGATAGACAGAAAAATTGACATTTCCTCTTCCTATCCCTCCCCTTCCCTGTCAAATCCTCTTTCCTTTCCCTTACATACCTTATAAGAAAATGGCGGAAAGGGGAAGAGGACTAAAATTAGGCTTCCAGTATCTCACTAATCAGACGAAACGCAGAAAACTTCTACTTCACGCTTGTCTTCTGTGAGCTCGTGGTATTTCACCAGTCAGAGCGCGCCATTCTTGCAACAGATATTGTTGCCGCGTAGTCTACCACTGTAACAATCGTATTACCTTGTCAGTGGCTAAATACACTAAAGTGTGAAAGCCAAAAACTAAACAAAAAAAAGCAATCGTATGTCGTATCTTTGAATCTGTCTTTTACCACATCATCAGCAGCCTTTATAATCCACTACTAATATTATAAAAATCAAAATACGATGCAGGTTCAATTTGTTCATTAAAACCATATGAATGCAGATTATAATTTTGTTTCACACATTTCGTTACATTCGTAATTGAACGTGATATTGCGTGATTTTTTTAAAACTTAATTGACTATGATTCGGTTCTAAAACTAAAATAACACTTTGAGTACACGAGCAAAAGCAATCACACCGTAGATTAGAAAAATAAATAACGTAGGTCGTTATTTTTATTTAAAAAAAAATACGAATATTGAAAAAAAGAGGTTTTGACGTGATTATTAAATAATAGTATAATCTTCACGAACAAAACTTGTATTTATTAGATTTTTACAATAGATTGAGAATGCAGAGTTTACAGAGTCACACGTTACCGATGGTAAGGAATGAAAGGTTACCAACTTAAAAAAATAAATTCAGTATAGCCAACCTTAGATAAATGTATAAACATGCCATATTCAACACTCCCTTTCAATGTGATACATAAAAAATGAAATTAATATCTAAAAAAACAATAATCTTATCTTATCTTTGATCTTAGTCTATTATGCATTTCCTACGCCACATTGTTTTAAAGGTTTTATAATAAATTCTTTACTTAGGTTTTGTTAACATGTCTGCATTTTATATTTTTATATTAGGTTCATTAGTAATTCATATTTGAATTTTTGAATATATAGAAATATTTGTAAAACACAGTATTGGCGGTCACAATAGTGAATCTATACTAATATTACAAAGTGAAAAGATTTTCTTGTTTGCTTGTTACGTAAACATGTACTAAAATTTTACCGATAGAAAGCTCTTCAATAATCTAAGCTAATTTTTATGTACTAGCGAGGCCGCGGCGTAAGACTAGCATCTTACATATAAAAATTATGATTAACTATTATAAGAGAATAATATTTAAATTGGATAAATCACTTCTTAATTAATTCTGATCAAAATAAATATCTAAGTAATATAACTGTTTCAAACTTAACAATGAAAATGGAAAAAACATGAAATGTTACCGTGTCTGACCAGTTGGTGCAGCGGTAAGATCTTGCCTTTCAAGCAGCAGGTCGTGGGCGTCGATTCCCAAACAGGACAGACATTTGTGTGCATGAACATGTCTATTTGTCTTGAATCTGGGTATAAAGACCACCGGAGGACGGGCAGCAGCGCACTTTTCTTAGTACGGTAGAACACACTGCGATCGCCAACCCGCCTGCCAAGCTTGGCGATTATGACACATCCCCCCCCCCAATGATGCGATCAATGGGGGACGCTTATGTCCAGCAGTGGACGATCATTATACGCTGAGGAGGATGAGGAGGTTACCGTGATCATTAACTTGTTTGAAATTGTCGCGACATATGCCGTTCACAACTTTTTAACTGTACAAATACGTTCAATTATACGTACCAATTTAACTTACAAATATTAGGAAAAGGAGTTTTTAGATAACTTTTATTCATCAAAAAGGCCAAAAGAGTAAAAGTGTCAAAATGATTTATTCAGATGAGCAGAGTTCAAATTGAAAAACGTGCTCTTTATTGCGCCATATTTATTTGTAACATAAAAGGCAATTACAATTTCAACTTTATTATGTATATACCTTTAAGTTACGTTGATATTTTATACAGTTACTAGGATAAGTATCGAATGTCACAATAAATCAATCGTGAGTATACCTTTCAGATATATTAGCTAATTCAGACATATGGTACAGGTTTTTCTGTACAGTTATATTTTTGGAACATCACCTAGTTTTTACATTAAAATTTGCAAAATTGGGTTTAATTTTAAACCAAAACAATTCCATACGTGTTACCCATGAAAAAGGAAATATTTAACGTAACGACTATATATTGCCTATTTTAATAACATTTAAAATTGTTTGCAATCTCAGTAGGAGGAAACCAACCGCTTTAACTACAGTCATCTTAAAAGCAGAAGGAAAAATATGGTGTCAGTTCCGAGTCATCTCAATAAAATTTTCATGGACATATTGCATTTCACAACTTAAAGACTATTTTGTGCTTTTGTTCCAATTCGTCATAAAGGAAAAAAGAGCACGTACTATAAATATTATGAAATGATATAAAAAAGAAATACTGAAAATTAAAACTTTATTCAGGTTTTCTAAAAGTTCGAAACCTATTTTTATTATTACTCTAAATACAATACATACAGTCTTTTATGGTGGTTGTAATTTACCTTTCAAAGGAAATTAGGTAAGAATGTAATTAACTTTCTGGGTTCTACTCTTTAGTTTTATGATTTCGGAGTTACGTTTCAATGATAATTATTTTAAGTTTTATCCAAATTCTTTTTATTTTGGGTCATGATACGGTTTTCATACATTGCCAATAGACTCCAACTTTTCGGCTTTAGGGGTATTTTTGTAACATCATGTGTGCCAGCAAGGTTTGTTCTTAATGCTATTTTATTTTAAATATATCTATTGTCGGGCATCGATACTAATGTCATAAGGAGAAAATATTGTTTGTTTGTTCTCTCAAACTCAAAAACTACTCTACTGATTTTAATAATTCTTTCGCCAATATAAAGCTCTTCAAGTTGCTAGAAACAAATGTTTTATGGCTTGTGACTATCTACCCGAGCGAAGCTGGAGCGGGTTGTTAGTATACTTTTGCATTCATCATTTAAAATAATACAATAGTAGATATCATATAATATCTACATAATTTTATTTTTTGAAAGGACGAATAAATAGAGTGTAGCAAACAAGTTTATGTTATAAACGTGAGTGGTAGTGTTGGCTTGTGTTGCCATAATCAGTCGCACAAAATACTGGTCACATTATTTCGTATTTTATCACATATGTCGCTATACGTCAGTCACCTACGATAACGGTTTACCTAGGACAAAGGATTAATAATCACACATCATTAAATTATCAACATGGACGTATATTAATATGCGATGGAACATTTTCTTTTGAATTACATTTACGTCAATTTTAAATTACATTTTAGAATTTAAATATGTTATACCAATATTTGTTACCACCCTTCCAGACAAATATTTGAAGTCGTTAATATTGACAAAAAGTCTCTTCCACTTCTGTGAAACTTTAAAGTTTTTTAGGTAAGTTTGTCCTTTTAAAAATGTCATTTTACTATTTGTTTCCTACGACTTTAATATACAAAAATAATGTAAAGAATTAATTTATGTGTAATATAGTTTACCTTTTCTCTTATAAATATATTTCCTCTTCACCTTAGCGTTGTTTAATGAATACGTTAATAACGTAACACACTGATGACACCCTTTAGAAAGTAATGAAGGCTCTTTCCGAGTTTGGTACAATTTAATCACTTTGTTTAAGGTATAATTACGACATTATCCTTGTCATCTCCCGTGAACATGATATATAATTTACAAAGTGAAGGTAATATTGTACCTAATTTAACATTTAATAGAAATTGTTTTATCGGTATTTTCATTGAATTAATTTCAAAATTCGTGAGATGTTTAGTGGTATGTTTATATGAAATATAGAAAACCATTTAGTGTGTGTATGGTAAAACGTCAAAAGACCAAAAACATAGTAGAAGTATGTACTTTGTTAAATCAAAGGATATTTAATTTTCATTGAGAATAATTATTCAATAAAATTGAGAATTTCCAGGTACCATTAGTGGTAAAGGGAGTCATTCTCCATTATTAAAATTTTAATAATTCATTTTAATTACAATTTTAATTTGAATACGGCAAAAAGTAGCGGTACAACTTAATGTGGTTTTCCTGTATTTTGTGTGAAGCTTAGTAAAGAATTAGTAGTAAAAAATTTAAAAAATAAATAAAGCCGACTGCCTGTGACACTCTGGGAAAGAATACAAATCGAATGAGACCTCACACTCGAAAATCGATCAAGCCGCTTAGGATACTGGAGGTCACAATTGAACAGACAGACATACATAATTATATATACTTATATTTTAATGGAGTCATAACAATGTTTGACTGACCACTTGGCGCAGTGGTAAGACTCCTCTCACGTCGCAGGTCGTGGGTTCGATTCCCACCCAGGACAAACATTTGTGTGCATGAACATGTTTGTCTTGTGTCTGGGTGTAATTATCTATATATGTATGTATTTACAAAAGAAAAGTATTAATACCTTTCCATAGTACACATCACAGATACACAAGCTCTGCCTAGTTTGGGATCAGATGGCCATGTGTGAATAATGTCCAAAAAAATGTCAATGTCCGCAAGATCGTGGTTCTCGGCCATGACAAAATGCTGTTTTTTTCGATACGATACTTGCAAGTCTGTGTCATTACAGTCATGTTTATTTATGTTTATAGTTACAAATCTATTCAGAAGAAGCATTCATTGTTGTAAATTAAGTGAAAACATTCGATTCTTTAAAAAAAACAACTGCGGTTAGATTCTATTTTCATTCAACTGTTTAAATTACCGTTAGAAATTTCATATCAAAATTATAGTTTTGTACACAAAAGGAGCCAAGGTAATCATCCAACATTTATTATATCCGTCCATATCCGTGCCCTTTTGCAACTTATGTAGGGTTGGACCAGTATGGACTTCTCGTACCTGACGTGACACCTTACTATGCGACATGATGTGGCCAAGAGTCAAAACGCGACTTTTTGTTCCGACAACTTAGGCCACAATCATTCTTATTCGAGTAGTATTGGCGTCAGGCAGACGGTCGGCCGTAAAACTATAGCCACAACCAGTTACAATATAGACTATAGTAGACTCCAGGATATATGGAAGAGTAGTACACACTGTGCCGACCCTATGCAAGTGGGAGGAGGGCAAAGAGATGATAATGAACGTAGGCCGCAATTACAACGATGATTTGACGTTTTCGCGTTGCGTCATAACGCTATGCGTTGCCTTGTCGCGTTTGCCAGTAACCTAGGACAAAAAACTCATCTACACTATTCTCAAATAAAGTCCTGAAGCTAAAAATATTTTGCACCAATCTAGTCTAATTTGTTTTGTTTTTTTTTTTCAGCACATATTTACCGCTCGCTGATACAAAGGTACAAAAAACGCAATCAAAAGTTTTTCGTGCCTACCCAAAGCGCCTCACTTTCTACACAGAGGTTTATGCATCGCTTTTAAGCTTTATTATGTTTGTACAGCGAGGCAATATCGCATTTAGAAACTCGTTTCTAGAGTGTACTATATCCTATTTGATTTTTCCTCGTTAACAAAACGGTTCATGAATAAAATGTTTTGATAGTAATAGTTTTGTCGATTATTTCAGCCAAACGAAGTAATAAGATAATCTTATTTTTTTTAACAAAAACTAAACTAACTTCAAATTTTTATAACTTTATTTGTAAGTCATGTCAACAAAATATTTTTTTCAATGGTAAGACTCATTACAATTCCTTTAAACCCAAACAGGGCTTGTCTTAAACCTACCAATATGCCAATTTTCAATATATCTTCGAAACCCAAGCTTCAGTAACATTTAAAATTAAATGGACGCACTTGCAAAAGTTCCTTTTCAAAAAAATCAGTTCATATATGACGAAGTTCTGAAATAACAAACGTTACGGTGTATCGTATATTACGGTACGATTTTTACGTTAATGTGTATCAATCGTTAAGAACCTTTAAATGGCACATTGTTGTTGGTTTTCCTTGAAACAAAAATAGTGCTGCTTGCGTATATTAAAAAAAAAAATATTTCAGAAAGGCTTGGAATCGTACTCAAAATAGCCTATTATCCAATATGTTCAAAAGACAACTTAATCTATTGGTGAAAGATAACGATTTTACACCCAATGAATTCTACTGTTACACACTACAACTGAATTTGTGATGTAGTTTTTTTTTACTCCTTTCTCTATGTATAAATAAGCGCAGCTTACAGCAGATTAAAAATAATGCAAGCTTTATATAGCAATCAATAGAATGTTAGAAAACGAAGGAAATTTAGGAAGGCGCCAGTATCTGACAGCTCATGCTAGCACAGATATTGACGTTCACTCTGTCTCTAAAATACATAGAAAAAATACATTTTGTCATAGGACGTTAAGTTTCTTGCACGGGTGTGTATTTATATATTTGTGAAGCTGATGAATTTTTGTCTTGATAATTATGACAGGTACGATGTATCACGGAAAAGGAAAAAACGTATTAACAACACTCAAGAACAACGCCATTAATAACAACTCACCTTTACATTTACGTAATATAATAACATAATATGTGACGGTCAAAGCAATGAATGCGGACATTTATCATAATGCCCGGGCATTATAAATAATTACCACCTAAATTCTGCAAAGTACTTAATTATTAACAAAACATTACTTATCACTTTGACCGGCCAATATGTATAATGCTACAAGGTCGTTGGGCAATGTGATAATTATACACTGCTCCTCCGCGCTGTTCGCGAGGCTACGACAATAAGTTCGCACATTGTATTTGTCACCAACAGATTGTGAACTTCGTCAATTCATAATCGATCTAGGCATATTATAAACTATCATCAAATAGTGAGCTGCGGAATAAATTATTCTTCAATCGCCGAAGGCTTGTCGAGCACCTGAATGTGTCGCTCACTGGTTGAAAAAAATAAAAACGGAAACCATATCTAAATAATTAATGGTATGTGAAAAATGTTTTTGGAACTAATTCACTTCTTTTATTTCAATATAAGTATTTAATAGTAATGTTACTATACATTTGTCGTATTATTTAACCTATGCCTTACATCTTTTTCCTTAACTCTGAGGTTCGTGTCCTCATTAAAGAATCAATTTGTCTTCAGAATCGGCGCTCTTTGATTTCGACATGGATCAAGGCGGATATAAAAAAAGATGTCAAGATGCTCGGATGGCAAGGTACTTAAAAATGCTTCTATAATATGTAGGTTTTTTTTATTTTCAGATTTTAGAATATTTTGTATTCGACAGTCTTTTTAAAAATCGAATTCGAACTCTTGCAAATAAAATTCGGCAACATATTACCCCATTTTTTATAGAATAAGGGAGGTAAACAGGCAGCGGGTCGCTTAACATTAAGTGAACCGACGCCCATAGACAACAATAGCTCAAATATATAAGTTCGCGGAAAAAATGGTGTTCTGTTGGCGTGACTTTTATATTATATTTATTTTTCATCCATTCCTAAACTAAGGTCTACTTTTTCGCATCAGTTGTCGCAACTCCGATCGGCGTTTTTTTTTTGTTTTTGTTATTAAAAAAATATTTTTAATATTCAATGTGTTCTTAGTTGTTTTATCATTTTTTTTTTTACTTCTATTAATTATTTTTGGTGCAAAATTTAACTTAAGAATATAAAAGTTGCATAAATTTAATAAACTATTAAAACCTTATGTTTTTTGGATTGTGATTGCACATGCAGTGGTATATAGGTACTGTCTAGGTATTTATATCTAGTTTTACCTCGTGTTCCACATTCAAAAGTGTGTACGATTGCGGGCAACTTTTCAATCAGTGAATGTGGTATTCCACCGTCGTCTACAGCCATAAGCTACAGTTCACCGCGATCGAGCAACGAACGCGCGCGCTTTTTAATTTACAAGTGTTTACATTTGACGTATGTCATTTTGGGATTTTATTTTGGAGTTAATTTGATTTAATCGTAAGTTTCTTTTATTATTTTTTACGCCATCGAAGTATATCTATGTCTTATTCCAAGTTAGTACAACATTTTGTGTATTTTTTAAAAAATCATACGGCATTTGCGCTGTAGTGTATTTAAATGTCTTTCGATCTATGTCTAGGCGGTTAAAAATAAAAAAAAATGAGTGGGGGTATTTTTTATTATTACATGTATTTTTATTATTAAAATTTAATTTAATTTTACGAGTTTACTTCGAGAGTTTATTAGCTGTTTTTTGAATGCCAGTTGGAAAAAAATTTCCCGACTAAAATGACATATTCAGTGGTTTTTAGCTGTACACATTTTTCTACATAGCTCATAAGGACACACATGTCAGTCTCACTGGATAAGACAACGATAGTCGACATTACTTTATATGAGCTGTTCTAGAAATTTCCAGCATAAGAATTTTATACAAACTAGCAATCTCCCAGCTTCATTCTAGTAAACAGACAAATAAAAAAATAAAATGTAGCCTAGATTACTCGCCGATATAAGAACTTTCTATTAGTGACAGTATTTTTAAGAATTAATTTAGTAGTTTATGAGTTCATCGGGAACAATCAAATATTTTCTCTTTAAGATATTAGTATACATTCGTTTTTTAACACCACCAAAAATTAAATGTTAATATTTAAAAATAAAATCACTTATGATTGAGATTATTTTGAGCCATGCCATGTCATTTTATGTTCAGTTTTCATAGAGTTTTTAGATAACTTAACCTCAACACTCTTTATTACGTATTAATAACTTGGTAAATATAAACAAAGTATATCAAATGACGGACCGGTTGGTGCGGTTGGTAATATGCTTGCCTTTCACGCCGCAGGTCGTGGGTTCGATTCTCACCCAGGACGAACTTTTGTGTGCATGAACACGTCAGTTTGTCTTGAGTCTGAAGGAAAAGACAACCGGAGACCGGGCAGCAGCGTCCTTTTCTTGGTACGATGTAACATACTGCGATCGTCAACCCGTCTGCCAAGCTTGGCGATTATGGAACTTTCCCCCCAATTATGTAAATGCCAATTATATTATATCAATGGGGGAGGTCTATGTCCAGCAGTGGACGATCATAGACTGAGATGGACCTGAAGCGTAAGAGTTGATGTATTGTTATTTTTAATCTGCGCCTTATTTATAGCAGCCTATATCCAGTAGTGGATGATCAAAGGCTGAAATGGATGGTATGGCTGTAAAATATAGGTGTAAATAATTATTAGTATTTCCTATAGGTTGTCTCACTGGGAACAATTTAGATCGAAGGTATTCACTTTAACAGAACAAATGTTTCTTATAAATTGTCTCACTGAAGTCATTCATTTTAACAATATCGGGGTTGGATTGGAATATTAATTTTAATCATGCGTAAAATTAATTTTCGTAACTATATTCCATTCTATACGCAAGAGCCTCGCTTTGTAACGAAATATCCTTTATTACACTCGCCACGCATACAGTACGGGAAGGTTGGTTGACGCACGTCTGTAACAACTCGGCTTGAATATTAATACTTCACAACCCATATTCTGTTTCATTATGTTTTTATGTCACCGTAAAATTGTAAACATCATCAGATTATATTCTCATAAGTGATATTATAAACTTTTGTAAATTTGTGTTAAATTCCTCCTATAATGTAAAATTAATTAATCCTTAAAATTAAAAAAAAATCCTATATTAAATTCCTATATTTCGGTTGGACATGACATATATGAAATATCTTACAAAATACATATATTAAATATCTTAAAAAGACGATTGTCACAGAAAAAACAAGTCTTTTATGTTAGACATGATACGCCAAATGGTTAGTATTTATATTATATAATAGATAGATAGATAAATAGATAGATATATAGATAGATATATAATGTGTGTGTATGTATATATAATGAGTTTAAATTTCATCATAGCTCATCACGTTTTCCTTTAAGGTTTAAGTTAATAGAAATTCCTGTTAACTCGAACTCAAAGTTATCGACCGAGCGTCCTTTGGTGTTAGTTTGTAAAAAAAATCATACATAATTATTATTCATATTATATTTAAAATATACCATCCGTTCAACAAAGCTGGAGTTAACATAATATAAAGACAAATTCTTAAGGTTTCAGTAGACCTAAAAATTAATTATTTTGATGTCAATCAATAAAAATTTCTTTGAGCATCGCAAGCTCCACCACTAATGGCAAAATATTTTGTAATAATTGTTTTACATGCTGTGGCACTATATTTACTTAAGGCCCTGTGATTAGTGCACCATGCTTTTATTTACAGTTTCAGAAAAAGTGTGGCTTTGCAACACTGCTTCTACTATAAAATGTGCCTATTTCACGTTGTTTTCAGGCTGTCTATTCGGCACAATTCTTAGCGCTCTGCCTCACTATGACACCAAGGCGACGTCGCCGATTTCATATCCAAAAAGTATTATCGCAGTGAATGATAGCTAACTCACAACGGTTTTCCATGGTGTGGAAAAGTCGCTAATTTGGAAACGTGGTCACTGGCTGTAGCCCTGACGGGCACGCAGAGATTACTAATTTCCATTTGGCACGATCCTGACACACCTCTCGCTTCTTCTACATCCATAAATCTACGCGAACACGCTCGACGGTTACGGATATCCAAAACCTATAGTTTTGGATATTTTAAATAAAAAAAGAAATATATTTTTTTATTTTGAATAAAAGAATATATTACATTTTTGTTACATAAATAATATTCAGTAAACCTCGGAGGTTTGTCGAGAACTTTACTTAACAATACATAAAAATTGCAATAAATGGTGGATCGTTGAACAACATTAACACGTATCCACATTGTTGGCACTAAAAATTTTATACGATTTGAAGGTCTCAATTTACACAAACAAAATCGATAGATAAATGTGGGTAGGAAGAGCATCGGTGTATTCAAAGCATCTACAGGTTATGCATTGATACATTACATTGATACAACTGTGATACATCGAATGAACGATGAAACCATATTAATCAGAATACGTATTCGTTTGACGTCATTGATTAATTTTAAGGCGTAATTTTTTAAATATAAGTCTTTCAATAATCTTATAAGGATTTTTTCCGAACGAAACTCGCTTGATCATTTCGATGTTGCATAATATTTTACATCAGGTAAAACCAGAAGATTACTTACTTGCCTCGAAACCAGTTAACATTTTAGAGGATGTATATTAAAGTTTTGTATGATAAATTTTGGTAACTATATGTTTTACCAAATTAGATTTTTGTAACTTTTACAATATTTACACCAGACCATAGACAAAGTTATAATTAGTCAAAAATGAATACATTTATGACTAACAATTTTAAAATGTCAATAATGTGTAAATAGTTACAGTTGATGATGACAATAGTGTCATCATCATTTCAGCCTATGGTCGTCAACTGCTGGTCGTAGGCTGAGATGATGATGATGACTTCCATTGATAACCACAAGAATCGGTCCTCTGCCGCCCTCATCCATTGCACTCCCGCAACCTTGACCAGATCGTCAATCTCGTATGAGGCCTTTTTTGTAAGAGGCCTACCTACGCTGCGTCGAGCTGTACGTGTCCGCCATTCTGGAACTTAACTAATGTATCAGTCAAAGTCAAAACAGTGAAAATATCTATCAAACATGAATTAGGTATATCAATACCTAATTGACGGACCGGTTGGCGCAGTGGTAAGATACTTGCCTCTCACGCCGCAGGTCGTGGGTTCGATTCCCACCCAAGACAAACATTTGTGTGCATGAACATATCTGTTTGTCTTGTGTCTG
>DWLR01000697.1:0-22853 GCA_018246295.1 Papilio alexanor hazarajatica | reverse complement strand
ATGAGATCGGGAATACTTAATTTATACTCTTCAACTCCATGAAGACTTAAGATGACTTCATACTCTAGTGAATAGCTGCTATGCCCAAGGTCTTAGATTCTATTCCATGATAAAACTTAAATATTTATGTAGATGTGTAATTTAATCGATTCGCCTGGAAATATACTTGAGGCTCAATAAACTCGGTGTCTACTCCATCACTGTGAAATACTTTAGAATTTATTAAACCAAAAACTGAGAAAAAAATTAGGTAAAGTAAGAGTCATTTTTTTTTTTCATCTAATTAATTTATTATTCACATATTGTAAAATCAGTCAGTTCTTTTGAACAGAATACGCATTTGGCACTTGTTCACTAATTAATATGGCTTATTACAATTACTATTTATAAATTCATAAAGAATGGACATATGAATGGAACTTTTACATATTCGGTCAAAGTTTTAAAAAATAAACACGAAACAAAACAAATTTTCTGACACATTTACTGGGTTTTTTTTATGAAGAATAGCAACTCCGTTTACCAAATAAGCTAATTAGGATTTTGATAAAAAGTTTACAAAATAATGTTAATTTAAAAATCACGTTTATGTTTTTAACTTTTACTCAAATATTTTTTGTCCTTTTAGCTGTTTATAACATACATTGAAACATATGTACATTTTTTTAAATGCGCAGTGAAACTCAAAGTAACTGTCGTAATTAATAAATTCTTAATCTACGTATCTACAAATGAATATAAAATATATTTACAATTATAATCTAAGTCGAACTACACTATATCCCAGTTAAGTAAATAGCAAAATATGGCAAGAAAATTGAATCTACGATGACCTTGATACAAGATCTCAACAAAAAATGTACATATCAGTATTATTCAAATATATTTACATTTTAATACAATATTAGACATATTCTTCCGAAGGCTTTGGCGTACCATTCGGTAGTCTTAACGAGGAAGACATTCTACCATTTACGGCATCTGGTAATTCGGCTATATCTTTAAAAACTCCTATCATACTTTCAAAATTTGGACCCCAATTTAGGAAGTAATCCCATCCTAACGTTGCTGGCGCAGGTGATCCATTTGCTTGTCTGTACAATGCGGCACTTACATGCGGATTCAGATCATCATCCGATGCAACCAACGTGCTTAAAGAACCTCGAAACGAGGAATCAAAGCTTTCATACGGTGGAGGTAAAATGGGCTTTTTATTATTATTGCCACTATTAACATTTTGCCTTCTTACATCTTCAGGCTTATCAGCACTTATGCTATTATTATCATACTCTATTTCTGAACATGTAAAACTATCATTACCGCTTTCATCATCTGATCCAGTAGAACTTCTATTGTCGACTGGCGGTGAGTGGTGCCTGTGCGACATGTGATGACTTACTCCTCCCCCTCTTGGGGCCTCGCTAGAACTCGATACTGCATCTAATGTCGAAACTAGACTAGAGGTTCGTTGTCTGGCATTCATTCTTTCAATTTCTTCTGCAGTCAATCCCACTGCACCGGATCCAACTGAAACTACTTGAGGAACTTGTGGGGCTGCGCTCGGTGTCTTTCTGCCAGCAGAAGAACTTTGCCCACTTAATTGAGACATAACTGGACTGTTGAGACTGCGTTCACTATTACTGTGTAATACATCTTTTCCTACGCCTCCCGAACTTGAAGTCGTTGCTAACAAAGCACTTTGTAATGGTTTTCCAGAAATATCATGCAAAGTTAGAATCCTTGGTTGTTGACTAAGTTCACTACTTGGTGATAGTCTAGCTAATGGAGTAGTTTGATGTTGCCTCGGTTGTGGAGGTGGTTGAGATGCTTGAGGTAAAACTCTAGGGGGATACCCGCTCGGATGATGTGGAGAATGCCTATGTTGTGGTGTTTGGTGCTTGTGATGGTAACCCGCAATGGGTGGTGGTGTTGCTTTATATTTGCGCACACCAGGGGCTTCTCGGAACCCTTTATAGTGATAAACGATATCAATATCAGATGGTGCTATTGAACTTGCATTTTCAAGATCGTAGTGCTCAGGGATTTCTGAGTTTAAATCCATACCACTAGGGTGATCGTGAGTGTGATGAGAATTGTTTGTCGAAGGTGGTGGAGGTGGGTGGTGATCTTCTCTTAGAGCTGGACTTTTTCCAACCACCTCCCTTTCAATAATATCTGGTCGTTGAGGTCTTGGTGGATCTATGTTCATTATTTCACGATCTTTATATTTCTTTGATAATAATTCAGGACCAACAATATGACCCACATTTCTCATAATATCTGCATTTTCAGACATATAGCTATTTAAGCTAGTCTCATTGTTATGCATATTTCGATTCATAATGCTATCATTAGTCCCAGCAATCAAATTCGGAGCATTTAGCATGGCGGGACCACCATTTTGCTTAGTATGCACTATGTTAGTTTTGCTTCCTGAGGTGTTACCCTTATCTTTCTTCTGTTTTCGAAGTCGATATACAATAAAAGATATTGAAATAGCCACGATTAATATAATGAAAAATACAATAACGAGCGTTATGCCAATATTCAATGGATTTGGATTTTGAGCTATACCAGCACCGAAAGTACTATGACATCCAGGTATTATTTTTCCTTTACGAACAACTTCTTTGAAAATACTTCCATTGCCATTAAACGGCTGAAGTTCGTTATTAACACTAAAATTTGCCAAGCATCCTTCAAATTTATTATTGTTCGATACCCATTCCGTTTTGACACCTCCCAAGGAAAGTACTGTTAAATAGGGATCTAAGAAATCGTGCACTCCAGCTGTATCAAGCTCTTCACCCACGTTTTTGTCATCAACAACTAAGCGGATACTCCTTCCATGAGAATATAAAGTAATATTATGCCAATTACCATCGGAGACATCTTGCTGGTCGATTTGAGTCATATTAACTACTGCGTTCTGTTTTGACGTATAACTAATTTTTCCAGCATTCAATTCTATTATCGTATAGTACTTATCAGTTGCTGCATAAAAAAGTACACCTTCTTTTCTATTGGTTTTAAAAAAGAATGTTAAAATTTTAGCTGGGTTATTTATCTTTGTTAAAGCCTTTCCAATATTTTTCCCGTTCTTTCTTTCCCAATCTGTACTTCCTCCGTAAAAGGACTCCAGTAACTGCATTCTTCGATGCTTTTCTGATATAATGTACGTAACATAAGCATTTTCGCTTACAGAGATGGGCAGTAGCGCAGAGTTACAATTAGGTGAAATGAGATCTTTTCCACATTTGCAGTTATTTGTCTTCCACCTATCCAAGCACTGTCCAGAATTACATACATCTTTTTTAAAACAAGTCCCTTTTTCTGTACGATCACAATTTGCTTCGACACCGCGTGCTTTGAGAGGATTAGTTAGATTTAGCAAACGTCCATTAATGGAAATGCTGTGCATGCAACCAACAAAATCATCAGAATGAATTTGCCCAGGACGTTCGAGGACGGGATCTGCTTTATGTAATCCACCTATGAGTAGTGGCTCATTGTTGAAGTTTAACGTTCTGTAAAAAAAAGGAATTAATATAACATAAACACACAAAAAGATTTCATTTAAAACTAGTAAATTCAACGAAGAATTATAATAATACTTAGGTAATATTTCGAGATAGAATGCAGTTAGGAACTTATGCTTGTAGGGTTGTCAAATTATAATAACCGTTATAAAATGAATATTTTTGGACAAGATATTACATGCTTGTAATACTATTAAGATGTTAATTAGGGTGGTGTTGTCAGGGTATTGATAATAGTATTTGGACATTAATGTTTTTATTATTATCAAAATGTATATGGTAAGAAACGATAGATATAAATAAAAAAATCAACATACCCTGCCTGTCCAGTATCATCGTCGTAGCATGAACTGTCCCCAGGTTCGCATTCCGTACATACATCGCCGTGGTCAGTACAGGAAGTTACGCTCAGAGATATCACACGGCCATTTCGGGTAGCAGTTAATTTATACCATTTACCATCGGCAGTATTTACTGCAGAATCTATAATCGATACAGAAGTTATTGATGTTCTTGCACCTCCAAATGAAAATATTGGTTTTCCGCCTAACAACTCAATCGCTATGAAATCTGATCTTCCTCCAGTTTGGGCACCATAATTGTATAACAATAATGCATCAGGCTTAGTAGTTGCAAATATGATGGTTATGTCATTAGTAGATGCGTCAAGAGCTGGAAATTGCATAAATGATAGTTCACTAAAACCAAAAGTCGAACTTTCACAGTGCATTCCATATCGGCCATTAGTGCAACTACATTTATAGCCTGGTTTCAAGCTGATGCAAATACCTCCATGCATACAGGGATTAGGTCTACACGAATCCACGAGAGCTTCGCAATGATCTCCACGATAACCAGGTCGACATAAACAAAAGAAGGAGTTTCTGTCTGAACTTTCTTTACAAGATCCTCCATTTTTACAAGGATTGCTGCTACAAACATCGTCTCTTTCAAATTGGCATGTTTTACCTTCCCGGCGCGGTGGACAAGTGCACATAAAATCATGACCTTGCTTTCTACATTGACCTCCATAACTACAAGGATTTGGTGAACATGGATCTTGTCTTTTTTCACAGTTAGTTCCCATAAATCTGTCTGTACAGTGGCATGTATACTCATGACGCACGAGAGGAGATGAAAGAATAAGGGTTGAGCTTTCAATCATTCTTACATCATCTAACACTTTAATTGCATCTGTGCAAACACCATCATTTAGACAATGTTGTCTTGCACAAGGGTAAAATGATACAATGACTGATGTTTTCAAGACTTTCCTTATTTCAAATTCTTTTGTTTTTACATAACTTTCTGTGTTATCTCTTTTCCAAATAGTCTTGTTAGTTTTAATTACTATTGTTAAATCTAATCCATCTTTTTCTTGATAAATGCTGTATAAATAGACAATTTCCTCTTTCTTTAATCCATTTTTCAATACTTCCAATAAATTTCGATAGTAATGTGATAGGAAATCAGAGGCAGTCATGTTTATAATTCTAATTGTTATCGATTGATCAACAGTTGCATTATCAAACGAAAAGTATTCAACGCTTATAGATGACGTAACATCTTTGTGAATTCCGTCATTGCCTGAAACAGAAAATGAATATCCCTGTCCTGGTTTGACAGCGTTAGTGTAAAGATCACAACCCTTTCGAATGCTGAATAATGTAAGGGTATTTTCAGTAGTGGAGTCCTTTATAATTTTGCATTTATAATCACCAACAATGTCTGGATCATTCGGTTTAACATCGGCAATCTTTCCAGTCGGAACTTTGTTATTAAATGCATAAACAAGAACATGAGCAGATCTAGAGGATGGTGGATTATCGTTTCTATCCAATACTTTTATGAATATTGTATAACTTGATTTCATTACTGGTGTGCCACTATCTTCGATTTGTATGATTATTTCTAATTGTGGAGTTATTTCTCTGTCTATTTTTTTAGTAGTTAATAGTACCCCTGAGTGTTTGTGGACTTTCACATAATTTTGATGTTGACCTCCAATTATAGAGTATGAAAATGGTGCTCCGTTTGGCGGCAGGTCTGGATCATTTGCAGTAAGAGTAGTTATACTGGTATTAGGGGGCTCATTTTCATAAACAGCTCCATTGAAATTCGCAATATCAAACAATGGACCATTATCGTTAATATCGGTAATTGTTACTTTTACAGTGGTCGTCCCTGTTTGTGGTGGGATACCTGTATCAATTGCACCTACTATAAGAGAGTATGTTGGTATTGTCTCACGATCGAGTTGCCGTGATACTTCTATTTCGCCACTTTGTGGATCTATTCTAAAATCTTGATTTGTGTTACCACCAATAAGAGAATAACTGAATTGATTATTCTGAGGGCGTACATCTTTATCAACAGCTTTAACCTGGACTACTTTTTGACCGACACTGGCTGATTCAGAAATTGTTGCTTCGTAGTAATTTCTCAAAAATTCGGGAGGATCGTTTCCATCTTGTATCGATATTATAACTTGAGCTTCATCTGTATCATTACCATGAATGCCACCAGAGTTTTTAGCTAATACAGTTAAAACAACTCTATTTTGCGTTTCCCTGTCCAAATAACGAGCTACCCTTATTACTCCAGTTTGCGAATTTACGTTGAATCCCTTATCGTTGCTAGAGCCAACAAACAAGTAATAAATTATGCCATCATCACCGCTGTCTTGGTCTGTAGCTTGAATAATACCAACATTTGCGCCTACCTCAGCTGACTCAGAAACATCGAAATGAAATGCTGGCTGAATAAATTTAGGATAAAATTCGTTTACACCTGTAATGTGTACTACTACTTCAGTCATGCTACGCATTACCGAATCCGGGTTTTCAGCAACAATTTCCAGTTTATACGAGGTTTTTTCTTCATAATCAAAGATATCTTTAGAAAATATTTTGCCAGTATTCACATCGATATAAAATAAAGATGACATATCATTTTTGATATGATATTTGATAATGGAATTTTTCGGTGAGTCAATATCGACAGCGTTTACCTTAAAGATAAAACTATTAATTGGTGAATTCTCTGCCAAATATGCTTCATAATGTGATTGATTGAACTGTGGTGCATTATCATTAATATCTGTTAAAATTATTGTAACTGTTGCAGTTGTTTCTTTTGGTTTAAATCCTAGATCAGTGGCAGTAATATTAAGACGATATTCTTGAATTTCGTCATAATCCAAGGGCCTAAGTATACTTATTGTGCCTAAAAATGGATCGACTTGAAATTCTTTACCAATGTTTCCAGAAGAGATAGCATATCTTATTATACCATTAGGCCCTACATCATCATCGTTAGCTTTTAGTGTTAGTATGGAAGAACCAATGGGTTCGTTTTCAGGAACGATTACTTGATAACTAAGTGCTGTAAATTTAGGACTGTGAATGTTTTCGCCAGTCACAACAAATGTTATCATTGTTTCATCAGATTGGGGTGGGATTCCTCTATCAACGGCTTTAATTTTCAATCCATAATATTGTCCAATAAAGTAAAATTGTTTATTTACATAAATCCACCCATTTGTTTTATCAATTGTAAAGAAAGATGTGCCATTACCACCTGAAACGTAATATTCTATTTCTGCATTTATTCCAAAATCTATGTTATCTTCTGCAGTTAACTGTATTATTTTTTCTCCCAGTGTGGCATCTTGTGGCACTGGTACAATTTTTTCATGTTCCACAAATTTCGGTTTATTATTATTAGCATCCACAATATTAATTGTAACTAAGCATTCAGATGACATGGGCGGTTTTCCGTTATCAGTTGCTACAACAATAACTGAATAAGTGTTTTCAGGCGATAAGTTTATCAATGTTCTTTTATAGTTCATCATAAACTTGCTCAAAATTTCACCAGTAGCTGGATCAATTGTAAACAAATCAGAAGTTTGTTGTAACGAATAGGATATGATTGAGTTAGGGCCTTGTTTATCTTTATCAGTAGCAATAACTTGTCCTACAAAGCTATTTTTATTTTGTAATTCTGGAAAGTTGAAGCTGTAGTATGAATATTCAAATTCTGGAGCGTTGTCATTCTGATCTTGTATTGTAATAGTAAGTGGTGTCTCGGATCTCCATGCTCCATCAATTGCTGCAACTTTAAGAATATATTCATCTTGCAACTCTCTATCTAACGGTCTTGCGACTGTTACATTCCCACTTATTGGATCAATAAGAAATTTTTCCCCGGGATTTTCGACAAAACTAAAAGTAGCATTTGCATTTGGCCCTGTATCTAAATCTGAACTTGTCACTCTTATCACAAAAGATCCTATTTCTGCGTTTTCAGTCACATTGACGCTAAACAATCGTGTAAATCTTGGTGGGTTGTCATTCTTGTCTAAAACTGTCACTAGCACAGTAGACGTTCCAGTTAACTGAGGCACTCCATGGTCAACAGCTTCTACTAAAATTTCGTAAAAGGGTATAGATTCTCTATCTAATGCTATATTGGTATAAATTTCTCCACCTTCTGGATCAATTTTAAATGTTTCTTCGTAATCGTTAACAAGTCTATACGATATTCTTCCATTTTCGTTAGAGTCGTCATCGTGTGCTTCTATTTTCACCACTAACTGAGGTGGTGATTCCTCTTCTGGAACTGTTGCATTATACAATAAATTTTCAATAATAGGTACGTTGTCATTTGCATCTGTAACTTTGATTTCTATTTCAATAAATGATTTTAGAGGTGGATTGTCCGAGTCTCTAACCTCAAACCAAACTTCATAAAGCGGCATCGTCTCATAGTCAAGTCCTTTACCGGTTATAAATATTTCACCGCTAATTGGTTCTACCTTCAAAGCATCTCCAATGTTGCCTCCAGCTACGGCGTACTGTAATAAACTAGTGGGACCTATTTTCGGGGATGTAGCAGACAATCGCGTTACTAGAACACCTTCCTGGGTATTTTCAGAAAAAGTGAATGTAAGTTTATTTGTTACAGAAAATTTTGGAAAATTTTTTACAGACTTTGGTATGAGTACTAAATCAGCTGTACTCTGTCTTGGAATAATTCCACAATCAACAGCTATTATTATTAAATTAAAAGCTGATTTATTAGTTTCTTTGAACTTAACAAGACTCTCCTTTGCTTTAATTACACCTGTTTCTTTATTAATTGTAAAAAAATCTTGATGTTCGCCTTTTAAGTCATACAAGATTTTCTTATTGAGACCAATGTCATTATCTCTAGCTTTGACACCAAATATAAAGTCTCCTGGAAGTGTGCGATCAGAAATATATGTTTCATATTCAGATTGTGGGAATATTGGCGTGTTGTCATTTTCATCTTCAACTATAATTGTCACATTAGCTGTAGCAGTCCTGGGATCAGTAGTAGATGAGTCCTGCGCCATAAGGATTAAATAATATGTATCCCAATCTTCGCGATCCAAGCTGACATTTGTTGAAATAATTCCCGTTGTTGGATTAATAACAAATCTTTCTGATTTTTCACCTAATAGACTATATCGAATTTTAGCATTATTTCCAATGTCCTCATCGATTGCTTTTGGCTGTAGAATTATGGTGCCAGCGGGCATATTTTCTTTGACAGCTGTTTTGTAACTTTGTCTTTCAAAATCTGGACTATTATCATTTACGTCCTGTACAACAATTTTAACAGTTCCAGAACCTGTTAAAGGTGGTGACCCTGAAATGGTACACACAATAATTAATTTTAGCAAATTGTTATTTTTTTTTCACTCTTAAATATTTTAAATAAAGTAATGACATTAACGAATTATTTCAAATTAAAGAATTAAAAGTACATTATAATATTACTAACCTGTATCCATGGCTACGAGAGACAATGTATATTCATCCTGAGCCTCCCGATCTAGAGTCCTTAATAAAGAAATTTGTCCAGAGGAGGCATTTATTTTAAAGAGGTCGGCGTCTCCTTCCTTAATGAAATAACGTACTTGATTGTTAAATGGAGGTGAATCTGCATCATAAGCTCGAACTGTGATTATATATCCTCCGTTTGGAGGTATTATATTTTCCATTACATATGCCAAGTATGGAGAATCTAAGAAGGTAGGAGGATTGTCGTTAATATCCTGAATGGATATAGATAGTTCGGCAGTGTCGAATCTAACATCATCTTTAGCACAATCTTCTGTCCTGATTGTGAGTAAATAACGAGACTTCCTTTCGTAGTTAAGATTTTTCGCCACTCTTACGATACCGGTATCTTCACTAATGCTAAAGTCACGATTATCATCACCAGATGCAATAGAATATCTCACTCTTCCATTCAATCCCTCATCAACATCTGTAGCTGAAACCTGAAAATGTTTCAAGAATTATTACAATAGTTATTACAATTTAAAGCAGTGTTGAATGCATGCATTTTGAGTATAGATTTTTAAATATCTCATACTTGTAAAACACTCGCTCCAATACTGGCATTTTCTGGAACTGATGCACTGTATTGTTTCGGATCGAATACAGGACTGTTGTCGTTTTCATCCATTATTTTGATGAAGATATTAGTTTTTGTAACGTTAGGCGGGTCCCCTCTATCTTTTGCTGTGACAGATATTGTGTAACTAGACTTAAGCTCCCGATCAAGTTTCCCTGTAGCACGTAGAATACCATCAACATTTCCAAGAGAGAAGTAACCGTTGATTTCAGAATCTGGTTCCATAAAGTATTCAATATATCCATTTCTTCCTTCATCCTTGTCAATTGCTTTTATTGTCATTATCACAGTATTAAGAGGAATATTTTCAGATATAGTTGTCATGTTGGGGCTAACAAATTCCGGAGCCATGTCATTGACATCTTTTAACTGTATAGTCACCTAGAAAATAAAATATTAAAGAAATTACGACGCTATAAAAGTGTTGGTTTACACCTTTTTACTAATTTTCAGCGCTGTTGGTAATTCATATTACCGAAATATAAATATATAAAATAGAATTATGTTTATATCTCATATCGTATAACGATGGATTTTCAGAAGAAATAAAACTTTAAAAAGGCATAAATCAAGCTCAAATCTGTACGTTCTAATTTTTATACCACTTCGAGAATTCTTCGTATTTATTATTGAGTGTTAAAGATTTTTAGAAGGGTTGCATGATATGTAACACCAACTTGTAAAAGTAAATATTGAATCAATGCAACGGAATATTAAGACTTCGACAGTTCTTAGAAACCTTCGATACTCGTTATTAATATTTACCTGAACAGTGGAAGACAACTGCGGCTCTGGTGATTTGGCTAAATCTTTAGCGGTCACTATTAAATTATAAATTGCAGTTTTCTCCCTGTCCAAGAATTTACTTGTTCGTATTGTTCCGTTGGATGAAATTGTAAAGTCTGAGCCATCATCGCCAGATGTAATGCTATATATGATTTTTCCATTTAATCCTGGAAAACAATTAATATTTATTTTGAAGTTATTTAAAATTCAGAATACATTCTGTAATGATTACAAAAATACAATACTTAAAAATACAATGCTTGTGTGTTTTTAATACGCATGAAAACACAAGCATTTAAAAACTAAATTCACAAACTGATGTCATGTTTCTTAATTTTACTTACAATTTATAATCCAATGAGAGCATAAGAAGGGAAACACAATAAGAATAAACCATAATAAGGCAAGGTAAATTATAATTAATCATTTTGATTCAATTAATTTTGAGACAATTATCATTAATGATAATTGTCTCAACAAGGAATATTATTTTTATTACCTGAATCCATATCTGTAGCACTAATTGTCACGACTGACGTTCCTACAGGAACGTCCTCGGGGATTTCGTTGGAAAAGCTCATTGGGTCGAATATGGGCGCATTATCGTTCAGATCTATCACATTAATGTAAATGGTCACAGTACCCGATAGAGACGGATGACCACTGTCTTGCGCTTGGGCCACCAGAATGTAGTGCTGCGTCTGAAAATTATTAAAATCAAACAATGAAATAAGTTACATTTCTTCTTCTTCTTCTAGTGCCTCTTCAATACTAAGTTGGTTGCTAAGTTCGCAAATGTATCCCGGTTAAGTGTCAGACGACATAAGTCTTCGGCAAACAAATAGTATGTTAGTCTTTAGGGAAGTCAAAACAAAGTGATATGAACATAAATATAATATTCTAGTATATGTCTGATAATTAAAATCAAAATGTATAACATCATAATAATCAAATTAAAAATATGTTTCATCATATCATTTTAAGCATCAGTGATGTGAAAATGCGTACCGGCGAATTTTACAAAAAGTTAGCACGGCATTCAGATTTTCCATATAATAGGTCACCAAAACGTTCCAGCTATGACAAGCTCCCTCATTCGCGGATCGTGGAGCGAGATGGCAATTTAAAAAAAAACGCACAGTGCTCGTGGAATCCGGCCCATGGATGTTTTGCAGACGGCCGCTTTGTCTGACATTGTTCGGGCCTTAATTTCGATGGCGGATCGAGTGGCCAAATGCCGAATATGATGCGCGACGCGAAAAAACTGTACCGGGATGAAATTAGCAGCTCTCTAGCGACGTACGTGGAATTGGCGGGCGGTCGAGCAACGAGTGTACAGCGAATTGTTTTTACTAATTAGCGGAGTCGACTGATTTGATGAGGCGAGCGAGACGATGTTCGTTTACACGCATCTACCAGCTCGTGGGTTTAATTAATTTTTACAAGATGTCATTTTTATTGTCATTTAGACGCTCTTTTGCGTATTAACTTAGTAATATTGGTAGATCTTATTCAATTTATCACATCTGTTTCATCCCCACAAAGGTCAAAAAAAATGCTAAAACTAATTTATAGATTGTCGATTGAATCGACTGACACGCGCAATTAATAAGATAACTTTCTGTAGCATTAATATATTTAAATAAGTATTTGTAAGCCATATTTTATTTTTGGGCCATGTTGTGTTCGTCTATAAGTGATTGTGCATTGTCAAACATGTATCCTGTTAATATATGTACAACTATTGATGAGCCATTATACAATATTATATCAATCACGATTCTAATTGCCAACTTTCGCAGTTTCTTAGTGCATAAACCAGATAAATTGTATGATGATTCATGACGATGGGGAAATTTAATGATCTGTTGTTATTTTATTGGTAAATTGATGAGTATTACAATAAGCTAGTTACGGTACTATGGTACTAGCTATAGCAATAACTCGTTAACTGACCTCGAAGGCGTATGTGAAACTTAAATAATATCCGTTCGCCGCGAAAAGGCGAAAGACTCGTAAAAATTTTTTGTAGCGCGTAGTATTAACATAACAACTATGAAACTATTTTAAGATAAAATATGAAAACATTACTTAGGTATATGTTTCGCAACATATTCATGTTAAGATGCAAACACGTAAGATATTAACATATAAGTAATTGGCCGCAATTGACAGCAAAAGGTTGAAAAATATCATAACTCCCAACAAAATTTAGAAGTGTGAATAAGAATTAATATTAGAAGAAATGAATAAGAATGATTATAAGAAGGTCGCGTGGTCAGACTGCTAATCTAAATGACAATGAGTACAAATTTGATCTCCATACATATTACTTGTTTTTTGATGACCCTTAGAATACATATCTTGTTCTAACTTTGAACGATTCTAACGTATAGTACCTATAAACAATAATATTTTCTATGTAAACAAAGGCGTAAAATGTTATACGTATAAGCACTTATAGCATATTACTAGATCTTATAGTTATTGACATATACAAGGATAAAACGCACGTAACAAGGATTGTAATGTGATAAAAGATTCATTATATAAATTAACCACGCTTGTTTGTCTCCATGAACGCTATTGGGACTCAAATAAAAGACCGTAAAAAAGCTTCGATTATCTCTAATGAATATGATAGACGCCGCAAATCAAAACTCGTTTTATTTCCCACTCTTTTGATGTTCAGACAATTTCTCTTCATCGCAGAATGAGGCGACCTTCAATGAGTGAATATAGGCAATGGCGTATCGCCGTGGGTTCATCCCGCGCTTGTATTAAAAACCCGCTCAAGGGCAACATCGTCCCTCGTTTCAGAATTGCGCGTCTTACCTACAACATGCAATATTTTACACGGCTCGTAATAAAATCAACTTATCCTTATCTTATTTTTACGCCCAAAAGGCATTCCTGTAAGTGACTCGAATTATATTTTTTAAAGTACGGTAATTGTGCCCTTGTCCTTTGCTCTTTCACTCGAATTAACATAATCTTAAAAATCTTAAGTATAGCGCGTGGCTCTATAGAATACTCAAAATATGTAAGCATACACCACTCGGAATTTTTAATGTTAATAATATTCGTTTATAAATTATCCTTTATTTTTTTTGTCGTTAATTTTAAATTCAAATTTTATTTAAAAAAAAAATGAAGTTTATCTATCTGTAATAACTTTGTATACTGAACTGTTTTGTGTGTATTCATCATCAAATAAATAACATAAACATCATTAAAAAAAATCAATTACATAAATGGCGCGGAAATAATGGCTGCGGCTTTACAAGTCTAGTGGACCGATCATTTTTAGTCCTTGGTTGTTTCCTATGTGTACCAACTAGTAACGGTGTCTAGTGTCTAGTAATTTGTCTATGCATAATAACTCACATGTTCAATGTTCATTCAATGTTCCTAGACATTAAAATCCCTTCGAACCTAATAAGGTTCAACAAAGAGATCTAAAAGTCGAATTAAATGACGGCAGATTTAATTTTCAAGATAAGATAGACCTCAGTTGAACACAAGTAAAAACGAAATTATTAAACCAAAAAAATTGTACATTATAAGAATTGGATAAAAGATCTTAGATTATTTTTTAATTTAAAGAAATTAATAGTTTATTAAAGAATTCGGAATGAAATTACGCGTTGCTTTAACGGCTACGCGGTCAATGACCTCCTCTAGATCTATGTTAAGATAATTGTATCAACCGCAATGTACACAAGCACACGGTGGAAACAAGAAGTGGACGAAAGCTGTCTGAAAGTAAAACCTACCGCCTCGCTCTATTCAATATACATACGCGTCTGTTCGTACGGTGGACATTTAAATGGGTGATGATGTTGCATTTATGTCGTATCGTTTATCAAAAACAGGAACTTTGTAGAGAAATCTTCCATTCTCTGTTAAAACTAGATCCGATAGTAATTTATTTAATAATGAAAAATCTTTCATTGAAATGAAAAATAATAAAATAATAACCTAACATTGCCTACAATCATTTATTATAACCGTCATCTACGTCCAAAAGATAAACAAATTTTATAATAAACAAAAATCACCGCGAATGTCCAGGATCGCCCCAAAAGGCATATTCAAAAGGCGTTACGTAAGTTTTGAATAAAAATTAACGTAACATTAGTTGTTTCTGCTTATCGGTGTAAGCTAAGTTTTACATCGGAAACGATTTGTGAGTTGTTCCCATAAATATTTTAGTTGTAAATTCGCCGAGACACATATAGCGTTCAACGTTCCGATCCAATATGCCAAGGTCTAGATAATAAATATATATGAGCTGTATCAATGAAATCCTTTTATTGTAATTTGTGTGCAGCCAGAATCGAAGCATAAAAACTAATGTTGTTTTAGGAAGCCTCAGAAATAATAAGTCTATGGTCGTTGAATTATTAACAACGTTACTATGAAAATGATGTTTCAGGTAACTTATTACTTAAGGTACTTTTAGTATTATTTTTAAAACTTTCTAGTTAAGGCAGTGTGAAATAATACTGCCAAAAAGTTAAGTTATTAAATCCTGCTACGTTTTATATATCAAATCAGTGTTAACCATCAAATTCTTACCATAAATAGTGTATAAAAATCATGCGGAGTAAATGCGCTTAGTAGAAGGGTTTAACGTCAATTAAGAACTAGTTCAGATGTCAGTTTTCTTTAAGCTGTTATCGATATCGCTATAATCAGTAGTAGTTAAGCCTTTGCACCCATTTTATTACAAGAAATAAATATAATAAATCATGGCAATAATATACAATAACCATAACTCATTAATTCGAAAGTTAATTTCACCATAAAATTATTTAATTAACCATTAATGTAAATTAATTCGAAAAATTACATAGTCACCTATTATGCTAAACGATGATTTTAAAAAATAATAATAATAAATTTTAAGAAAGCAGCTATAAGGCTAAGTTATAGGGAATTATTTGCAACGTTTTTTATAATTAAAAACATTTTTTTCGAAATTAAGAAAAAACTTAGATAAAATTTATACATACCAGTTACATAATAATACTTATGAAATATAATACATAAGAAAGTAGATAGTACTAACGCGTAGAAAATAATTATTTTTCACAGACAAAGCCGCGGGCATGAACTAGTTTAACTACATTTGGTGAAACTATGTTAATAACAGTACATTATCTCAAACTGTAAATATATAGGCATTACAATATGCAACAGAATTATTTTTTGGCCAATGTATGTATGTAGGTGTATGTATGTGTGTTCCGTTGTGGCCTCCTGGAATCTAAACGACTGGATTGATTTTGAAGATTGAAGTGTCGTTCGATTCATGTTATTTCCCGAAGTTTCACAGGTGTACAGTTCTAAACTTTAAATTAACTACTATTGTTAATATGCTTTTGAACAGTAGAAATCTTACCTCCTCATAGTCAAGTCTTGCTGTCAATGTGAACACACCGGTCTGGGGATTCAATGAGAAAACATCGTTGGCCCAGTCCGAGACCAAGGTGTAAGTTAATTGTGCGTTTGGTCCCGAGTCCAGATCGGTCGCGGCGACAGTGCCCACCACGGATCCCCGCGCCACATTCTCTGGTATGTCGAATGAGTAAGCGCTTTCTTTGAACGCCGGAGGATTGTCGTTTGTATCGGTTACCTGAAATTTAAACCCTTACATTTTAATAACAAGAAATTAAAAAGTTATCTGGCATATTCTCATAGTAGATATCAATCCTTGTATAGTTTGAATTTAGAATTGATAGAATGTGATGTATATTTTAACTGACTCTAAAAAGAAGAGGTTTTTCAATTCGCTTGTATTTTTTATGTTTGCTACCTTGATTTTTTTTTGTTAGAAACAAAAATAAGTGGGTCCCAAATAATTTTAAATGTCATTGACATTATTAGACAGATTAATTACCTTGATTCCTAGTGAATGGTGATATGCGGAACCCCTGTCACATTTAAGATCTAATATGGTTTTAATTTAGTAAATTTCAATCGTTGTCTACATTTCTAGGTAAAAAAATACATTTTAAAATTAACATCTAATTTATAAGTAAACAATTTAAAAAAAAGATCCTTAAAAGTGAAATCGAGTGCGAGTACATTGCAGCACTCATGGACACAAGAGGGACTATAGTATAGTACTCGCGTAAATATAATAAATCGTTAAAAAACATTAGTCATATGTACAAATAATGCTTGTACTCTGGGATATAATAAGGTATCTATTAAAAAAATAAATAATCTACAAGACTGTGTTAAAGTTTTGAACGCTGTTAAAGGCATGTCAAGAGTAATAACAAAAAAGTAATAGCGTCTAATTAAAAACGAATTCTAGTCTTAATGATAAACATCGAAGCGGCGGTAGTATAAGTCGCGGTGATTCCGCCAGCGGCGGCGTATTAACGACCGGGCATGCATATTGTAAAATATTTTAAAGTCCACTCACGGACCGAGATAAAGCAAACGCATTTCGAATTAATTGTACTATTCGTTATCACAGCCTGTTAAATAAATACTTAAGCATGTAGATAAAGTTATAAAAATAAATATATTAGTACCTGAACAACGATTGTTAAGTCCGTGTATTGCATACCATCATCCGCCCTCACTAGCACTTGGTATTCTGATATCGTCTCTCGATCCAGAGGCTCCTTGAGGGTTAGCACGCCTGTGCTCGAGTCCAGTGCGAAAGGCGTAGGTTCGGCTGATTGTATACTGTATGTGATTGTACCGATGGTATCAGGATCTTCGGCGACTACTGTCGCAATTTTCTGTCCCGGTGCCAGATCCTCAGATGCTGGATAGGCTGCTGGTATGTTCTTGAATTCAGGTGGACTATCGTTTTTGTCAAGAATCGTCACTTCGACCTGAGGAAAAAAATTTGCTTTAATTACTTCACGTTGAAATTTTTACAAAGTTAATTACAATATGTTGCAATATTACACTAATGAAAAGATAAACAATTGTAAAGTCGGGCGTTGGTTTGATTGATACATATTTATTAAAACATAAATATTTTTTCGCAGTAAATACCCTTTCTAGAGGTCTTTAACTGTTTTAATTACCACATTTTATAATAATTATGTACAAAATTTGACATTTTTGACCAAAACTGAGAGTGAGTTTTTGTCGGTTTTGCAATAAAATTTGGACAGCATTAATTTTTTTACTGGTTCAGTAATTCCGTAATTAAAACTTCAGTTAGTAGCATCGACCACAACAAACGGCCGTCGAAAAACGTTTAAATGTTTAATTTATGACGTGGTCACAAAATGGACCGCTTTAACACACGGCCGAAATTAATAATTCTAAAAATGCAGTTCGAGAGGACGCATTCTGACAAATGTGTGACTGTTGACCAACACAATCGGAAAACGAGCCTTTAGGCGTTTCGTTTGTAATAATAGCACCACTTATGACGTATTTAAAACAATTACATTTTAAAAGATGAACTTATTTACTTTTAACTTTTAATACATATTTAATGAAAATTACAAAAACATTAAAATGAATAAATTAATCCCATGAAACGAATACAATATTTACTAAGATGTGCCTAGTTAAGTACAAGTTTTATGTTTGTTTTAACATTAAAGTGGTAGAAAGTAGACCCTACTTTCTATACTATTTCTCTCCTATCTTACGTCATCTAGACTCAATTTTTATTAGGCTTATAGAACAACCCTAAAGGTCCCTTATTTAGCAATAAGCCTAAACTATATTTCGTGATATATTACGTTAAAAGTTATCCTCTATTATCATGCCAGTATTTGACGTTCGAGCTTTGATTAAACTTTGAAAGGCAAACAGTATCGTAGTATATATGAAAATAATAAAATAGATTGATAGAAAAGATAGATATTTTATGTTTAATGTAATGGGTATATTTTAGAAACTAGTTGTTAAAATAATTACCTGTTATAATAATAGTAATGTTGTTGAAACTCTTAATAAAATAAATTAGCTTATTGTTTTAATAAGTTTAAATTAACCTATTCGTTAGATTTTCTCTCACCAAATTATAATAATCCGAATGATCGTACAACACTAGTTGTCCTTACGGACGGTATCAAGTTTAATTCTCGCTCGATGAGATGTATTGATAAGATTTATGAAGGCAGAGTGGAGGTGCAGTCTGTGGACGCTTACAAAAAGCCGCTCAAACAGAATTCGACGACTCAACAAAGGCGTAAGTAAAAGAGTAAAACCAGCAAACGTTTCGTCATCCGCGCACCCGACGAGGAATTCAGGACACATCGATCGCGCCCGTCACAGATAAGCCAACAATTGTAGAGTTCCCTGGGTACGACGACGGCGCATTTGTTATGGTGACTCAATCATTTCTTTGTAAAGACGAGGGTGCCGTCTTGAGACGCATGTTTTAGGTAAAATAACAACGAATTAACGATGATTGTATCGTTTTTTTATTTAATAAAGAACACGGATACAAATCTTAGTGGTCTAGTATCATGGATATTAAAATAAACCTCAATAAGAGTTGCACAAGGATCATCAACACCATACTATTAATTTCCTAAATGGACTACTCATAATTATACACCAAATCAAGTGTTTTGTTCCAAACTACGGCTGCACATATGCCGCATAAAGTACGTAGAATCGGTGCAGAATCACGTTACACATTAATAATAAACAGACAATTAATTGCAGAAAGTCATTCAGAAGTGCACACGCCAGTAAAAATCAAACATTGCGTGTTATGATTTGAACCCCTTATGATGTAAAATAGCTAGTGTAAACCGTTCTGTATTTCAAAATATTGATTAGTTGACTTGAGTTAACAATCAGATGAATATCCTCCTAACGGTATCGTCCCTTTATGGTACTAACGCATTTAAACTACAATCGTTTCTTTTCCTTCGCATAACTTGACAGATTACAGAATAAATCCGAAAATGTTTTGTAGCTTGTCTTTCGTTGAAGATGATACTTTTTTCTTTTAACAATTACAATTATTTATATATAGCGTTGGTCTTTGTTGTGAAGCAGAAGTGTTATTATTTATTATTCCACTGACCTTACCCACAACGTTTTAAATTTTCAAAAAAGCAAAGATTTATTGATAAAACCCCTTCACATAGTTCGTCTCGCCGCAGCGGACCCCCTAGAGATCATATTTGAAGTAATCGATTAAGGGAAGAGAAATGACAGAGCGTCGATTTAGTCGGATAGACAATTCATCAAGTTTCGATAATTGATTATTGCTTGCTACTAGATTGATACCGACCGCTCAAAGGTTTGTTGTTCAGAAGATCAAAGTAGAATTTTTTTACTTAACTCTAAATTTGAAATAACTTGAAGCTAAATTATATATGAAAAGCATTGATATTAAATCAAATTGCTTCTTTAATTTTCTCAACGCCTATCACATTAATCCAAATAAACTCCAGTATTTGCAAGCAATATAAATTAAATACGTTTTGCTTGGTGAGTCAAGCTTGATGTCGTATAACTTAAAAATGGTCCTGTCACTAAATTCACGTTGGTAATTCGGACCTTAACCTTACTATAAATTGAAAAGAAAAAAAAAATCCTACGAATGCTTCCTATTGGCCGCCAATAATTCCTATCGCCTTAGATAGTTTTTTTTAGAATGCTGACATACTACGACGTCCGATAGCAGTACTTTTTAATCAATCAATCGCACATATACAACACACACACACACACACACATATAGTGTCTAATCTTAAGTAATTTAATAATTAATTAAGACTTTCACATAAGTTTCATGGGGGGATTTCAAGCTTTCAGGTTACGAATCTACACTTAGAAATTTTTAAAATGTTCAAACGGGACAAAGAACCAACCGGTTAAACATAAAATTATACAAACAACAAATTATGCTTATGAAAATAAAAAATATAAAACCCATTTCATTCACCCGCAACGCCAATATCGAAGTGAGACTACAGATAACTACGACATGAGAATAGCAACACGTTCGACGTATTTAATTAAAATGGAAACAGACTTATTTTAATCATTAAAATAAAAATAGGATGCACGTTTTTGACTTCCACTTTGCTTATAGTATTTTTATCAGTACCTAGAGAGATTTAATTATCAGTTGAGATTACATTTACATATAAAACTTAAATTACTTATGGCCATTCTATTTTAATTACCACACGATTGCACGTCTAAATTTAAAACATAATAATGTCTAAGAAGTTAGTTATGAAAATAGCATAGAAGAATATTTTATCCTACCAACCAATTCGGATGTATTTTTCATGTTTTTCTTTTGTTGGAGCATGGGGACATAAGCAAGTGGGTGGGTCATTTAATTTTGAATGTCATTGAACATTGAGTTCCGAAAATATACCGAAAATTTACTTAATGGTAAACTTTAGACTAACCCTGTTTGGGTTTAAAGGAATTGTAATGAGACATATCATGACTATAAATGATTGCAAATAAAACTAGGTGTTACCCGCGGCTTCGCACACATTCGTTTCTTATTTACCTAGTGTAGTTTGATTCCGCGTACATTAATTTCAATAATAAATAACATGTATCAAAAAGTTGTTACTATAACATAACCATGAGCTTTTTTTCTATTTCTTATCCTTGAAATAGGAAAGAATTATGCAGATTTGAAGTCATTTTTGTTTTTGTTAAAAAAAAGTTCAAAGATTATTTACTCAACAGCATCGGTCTTACATACGTCCGAAACTAAGTTTTATATAATTATTTAGGTGTCGGTGTTTTTAACTTCTTTAATTATCAAAGGTACCATTGCGGTAAAACACCGACTGCGGTAAATCAATGATCAATAATCGAATCACAAAAAAAAGACATATTTTCCAATGACATCAATAAAAGTGCAATAAAAGCAACGAAACAATTACGTCACTTGTTGAAAGCAATGGAGAGTGTCACTCAAATACAGAGTGATTTATGCCAGCTATAACTTACGCAGATTGCTTTAATGCATATCTGTTTGTAGATAGCGATAAATGGGGCCTATACATCTCTTTCAACACTGATAATGATTGTTAAAAGTGTAAAATGAATTTCGAAAAAACCGTTTAGTGAAACTAGGAGAAAGCTATGATCTATTTATGAATAAGTAATATAGTATATAATATAGTATAGTAATAGTAATATGGCATAGCATAGGCACCGATCAAAGGTGATTAGGGTAGATGAGTGATTAATACGCTCACCATATGAAAATTAACTTAATAATTAATTAACATTCATGGTAGTTTGCTAGTAACGAAAAACAAAACTCTTTTACGTGACTACGTGTTCTATGACTGTCACTCTGATACCTATGATTTTTCTCTACAACTAATATCAGCTTAAAGTTTTACCCTCGTATAGAATGTAGTGTATCCTAATGCGAGACTTGGGCCCTCAAAAAGATGTCAGATTTTTGTATTTTTGGCCACAGTGCGATGTAGATTTAAGAACATCAATCATGCGAGTCATTTGCTTCGAAAATTTTTGACGTCACTCCTTTTATTGCCTCCCTTTCATTTTTATATAATTTCACCTTGCACCTCGAAATACAATGGAGCATCCTTTTATTTAGTCCATAAAGTGATCAATCATATTTCAATATTAGAAAATTACCTCAAAAATGTATTAACATTGCGTTATTATCGGCGTAATAAGGACTACGGGCGTGCCAATCTCAGGGATATTGCGGGCGGCGACAAAAAGAAAGTCCCACCTTATTTGTAAAAAAGTACAGTGTGTTTTTAAAAGTTCGACAACTCTGGAGATAAAATCATATTAACTGCAAGTAACAGAGTTTAGTTAAAATTCTAATGAAATGGATAAAAGAAGTCCATTTTGTTGTCGCTTCTTCTTTTTTACAAAGAAAGAATTCTATTACAGAAAATAAATGAAATGGATTGATTTTTTTTTCATTACTTTAGTTTGTTTTAGAATAGATTTACATATGTAGATTATCTTAGGTTAGCTAGTGGGATTTTGTAGAAATCAGCTTAAGAGACACCTGAATATTGATAACAGTCTTCAAGTGTATTGATATAATATGCCGTAGTCACAAAGTACTAGTACTTATTTCATATAATATATATATATATA
>DWLR01000696.1:0-22856 GCA_018246295.1 Papilio alexanor hazarajatica | reverse complement strand
TACAAACCACGTAAGTGGTTTGGCGGAAAAGTTTAATGTTAACATATTGTAAATTTTTGAAATAAAATAAAAAAATATTTTTAATGCTTTCTGATATTTACGCGAACATTAGACATTGAAATTAAACTAGTTTTGCGGATTTCATCGCGTTTAACTAATATTTTAATTCCCGACGTTTCATGTAATTTACAACTCAAGGCCTTAAGTATTATTAATTAGTATTTAAAAACTTTTTTACCCTGAAATAAAAATTTCAAATGCCTATCAATACAGATAATATTTGTCGAACAAAAGATATATTTATATTTTTTCAGTAGGTACATCACTAGCACAAAATAATATAAATGAATTTAACATTAACAAACTAATTAAAACGTCTATGACGACTACACAAACTTATTCTCTAAATAAATATTTACCGGGCCTCATATAAAGCGAATTTCGCCGTAAATTATCTTTTGTCGTCATTTATGCGGCTTGCTGCGGGATTCACGTACCTCGCATGGATTGATTTTAGATAAAATGATTCACACAATTAGTATTATATTAAAATAAAGAACACAATATTTTTTTACAAAGTACTAAAATTTTTAAAAATAATCCACAACATAATATAGCTGACGAAGGTCTTAAATGTCACATGTCAGTTGAGGCAAAAAGAGAAATCGTAATGATGGAGACTGATAGAGCTGGCTGAGAGGATGCTTGAAACGAAGGGATTTTACTTATAAACGTGTTTTACAAACAACTATTGAAGAAGTTAAACAAAATCACTATTTTAATCTGTTAATAAATGATAATAAACTCCACTATAATACGTCTTAATTCATTTATTTACAGCAATGCTAATCAATTCTGCCTATATCCGGCCTCACTGGCAGTGGAAACAGTCAACAAGACGTCACTTCTGAACGCCTGTTTGTATCTATCCATTGTTATTCCAATAACATGGACTAATAAATATTCAGACATTTGCTCGGTAAACTTATCGATTGATTTCAATTCAAACTGCTGGCCTCTACAGCTGGATGATTAACATAATGTTTCAATCTCTAAGTATAACGCTACAATCCTTGGTGGATTAAGTAATTTAAGATTTTAAATGTAAATTAACCCGAAATTGATTTTAGCAATAAGACGTGAACTCTAATTTATGCTTAATTTTTCCACTTAACCTTAGCTGATCATTGTCATTTGGTTAACACAACTAAAAATTAAAATTTCAAATTTAAGATTGAAATCTTCCTTCCTCCCTCGGAACTATAAAACTCCTGCTATCTTAAAATCCTAAAATCTTGGATAAAGGGGTCTGAATGAAAACCAGCAGGTACGGGTGACCTTAGGTCGGTAAAGGCAAGTCATGCCTTTTTGCCATTTCTTTGATATGTACTAGATAAAAAAAAATCCATATATTTGTCTTCTTTTATGGTAATGAGTGGGCTATTTATTGTTTTCATTGTTTATAATTTCTAAACATTATGCTATCACACTCAACTACAGATATAATTAAATTTAATTATGTAGTTATTATTGCTTCTGAAACAAGACCAGTTTGGTTTAATAGCTTTCAATTATTCTTGTGCCTACTTCTAGTTAAACATCATTTTATGGCGATTAACAATTTTGTATATGACAAATGTCTGTCTGCTGGATGGGTGGTCGGTAGCTGATAAATCTGCGCCGCATCGCGCGGGCTCGGGATTTGTCAGGGCCAGGGCTTGTGGCGCGGTGATGCATGCGGTGCGGCTCGGCAACGACTAATGCCGCCATTTTCACTTTGACACTTGAATTATGGCGGGAATTATGCATGCGGGTTCTGTGTCTCACGATACTTTTGTTTTTAATTTTTTATTTCACAGGGAACTGTGCCATACTTTTGATGTTTTACTTTTAAAAGGATACATTTTGTTATAGTTATGAATTCAACATTTTATTTTAGTTTTATCATTTTATGTTATTCAGTATAATTTGTTACAAATAAATGATGAAAAATTAAACAACATTCAGTTTTAGCTGAATTTTTGTCCGCACAGACGCATAAAATGGATAGTAACATAAAAAAACATATCATTAAAATTTTTAAAACTTCTCCCTTGTCAACACAGTACACATTCCAAACCGACACCTCCGACAACTGGCGGGTTGTTACTCGTATTTTCATAATAACTCAACATAACCCAGAGAAGTCCCGGCCACTACACTGGATTCATTAAAGCGACCCGTTGAATGGCTGCTTTATCCGAGGCTTAATTTCCACGGCTTCATAAACGTATTACAATAGCAACACGGACTTGTCTACTACCGCTCTCTGATACTTCGCAGATCCACTGGATCTCTGTTTATTTAGTTGATGATGTTGATGATGAGGTCTAGCTCTGGTCATTAAAATTACACAGAGATGACTGAATAAACGTCCCCATTAATTATGACGGAGTTGCTAGTAGCTACAGACCGTGAAGGTATAAAAAATACTATGTGCATTACGTATTATTTAAGAAGTGTGATTTTTGCATGCACTTACAGCTTTTTATTTTCCTATGGGTAAGTGTAAAAATGAGTCGAGAAAACCTTATCATCCAACGACTAAATTCCTTTCATAGCCTTGCTTACATAGGTAAGTGCTTACTTCCAAAACACGTATAGCTATTCCTACACTTTAATAAACTTAGCTTTTTTATTGCCATTAAAAATGATATAATGTGCTTTAGTGGAAAATGATTTGACTACACGGTAGCTAAGATAATCGCAGCGTAAACGATAAATAAAACTATCGAGAATGTCAAAATAAATCGTTCGTACATCGACTCCTTGGCGGGAACGGACAAATTAGCGCCTACGCGCCACACTATCTCGTGGCGCGGACTCCACGCTATCTCTCAGCCATTATATGAATTATTCATACATTAAACTCTAAACCATTTCTTATCGAAATAATGTCACTTAAATATTTAAATGTAAATGTCTTAATAGTTTATTATTAAAGCTACGATAGTAAGGTGTGACTGACGTTGTCTATTCCGTTGAATAAAGTGTATTACAACTATAGTAGTAGTGTATAGTATAGTAGTACCATAGTAGTGTATAGTGTAGTACTACAGTAGTAGTGTAGTACGCAGTGTTTTACAATTACGTTGAATTACATGGTTCAAAATGTATGAATATGAGATGTAACGATTTACCCAAACTTGATGTAGGATAAAACCTAACCTAACTCGTTCTTTTTTAATATAGGAAAATTGACTCCAGATACTCACAGACACACACTCAACATTCAGTTGATCATTGCATAGAAGAATTTATTAAAGAAAGTGTACCTTAAAAAGCGACTGACATCGATAGAGTAGCGAGAATCAATAACCCTGATATTAAATTACACCAATAAAGAAAAAAATCGCAAACAAAATTCGTAGTGAAAGCAAACAGGCCTATATTTCTATCAGACCCACATAAAGTACAGAAACGGCACACAGCGGAATATATTCCGGCTCCAAATGATTCAATAAAGCCACGTAAGGACTTTATTTTCATGGAAATGCGTCGGCCCGGAGACGTTTGAGGTGAACCCAAGATATGATTATTATTACGTTTAGATTTGACAGGCAGACATAATTACCTACTTATGTATTTATAATCACCTATTAAGGATGTAGCCTAACTTATAATATGTTAGTTTTTCTTTAAATATTCTTCATTTTGAACAACACAAAAAACCGTCACTTGGTCACTACATTTCCTGATCGCTTAGCACTACCAAGGGGATAAGAGTGTCTCAATTTCAAAAAAACGTAACTTCAATTTGATTTAATTCATTTAAAAGTTGTTATATTTTAATTAAAAATGAAAAAGGAAAAAGGTGTTCAAAAAACCAATGCCACATCAGGAAATAGTTGAAGAAAACTATTAAGTGTTTTTTTATCAAAATTTTACATTCACTATCGGATAATAATAATAATAATAAAAAGAAATATTAAAAAGTATAACACGGCAATAAATATTCAAGATTCAACAGACAAAGGGTGGGAACTCGAAGATGTTCATAAGAACTCTTCGACGGCACGAAAGATATTGAAGGGAAGTGAGATAGCGGTGTCACGTGAGCTAGCGACGAAGAATAAGTCACCGACTACAGACGGAATGCATCTTTGTAGCAAGTAACTCATTACTTTATATAATCAAAGTAGAGGGAACAGTGGATATAAAGTAAATTAGAAATTTTGATATGTATCGTGTATCGTAATTCACTATTCAGAATTTCTCTTAGAATTTACGAATAGTGAATTTAAATACTACCATATACCATGTAAACCGCAGCCTAAACAATGATATCGCGCTTCGAGATATAGAATTTACAGAAAATCTAACCACTCATCACATATTTCGCTTATCTTCGCGCCAGGACGCAGTAATATTTCCATAGTCCAGTTTCATAGTCCATATGCTTCCAATATACTATCACTGGTAATTACTACTACTAATAAAAAAATTCTACTTCTTGACTCATGACCAACTGAAATCAAAACCCTTCAGTCTGAAGTGCATTGTCAAATTTATTATAATCCCCTTTAGCCTGAATCGTTGTATCCTGCGACAACATTGCTTTATTTCTTGTACACCTCAGAATTGAATACAATTCCTCGAACTATTAAAGTGTCAAATGTTTTGACGTATTTAACGGATTTCCCCGCCACCTTGAGCGCGCACAATGGCCGCTCTTTTGTCAGCTACGGGACGATAATCTGAGCCTCTACGCTTTAGCTTTTAATGCCGGTTGACGTTGACGCTCGACACCCAAGCGTTGCGCTTCGCAGGTAAAGCGGAGTAACATTATTAAATTTTTAACAAACGATCTATCCAAAGTATAAAAATATGTTCAAGTCTATTGTAGCCATATATTAAGGTATACGTTATTGTCATTAATAATTTCAGAGGATTCTGTTAACCAAGACGTATTTAAAAATAGTGACTTAGAAAACTAAATGAGGAGCAAAAAACATCACTTAAAATGTGATATATATTTAAATACATTCATCATCATCATCAGCCTGTATCAGGATTTTCCCAACGCCTCCCACAGGTAGATATTTTTACTTAGGCATTTTATTTAGTAAAGATAATTTTTTAATACTAGTGCAGAATTCCACATTCATGCGTGTACTTTAATCTCATCGCGCTACTTTTATTCTTTCATTCACTAACGTCCGAATAAATATTATTGAATGCTATATTTAAAAATTCAGTAACTAAAATATTGGTATACCAATAGCACTGGTGTATTTGTACACTAGATATTGTACAAATTGATGTAACTGGTATAAGTTTTCACGAGATTCGTGAAACCAAAAGTAAAATACATGGTATATATATGGTAGTTTTGGCCGAGTAGGAGTTAGCGAAAGGCGCAGATAACATGACGGCGGCAGATGATTCCTCGGGATAAGGCGACGGGAAAAGGAGCGCGAAGCGATGCTTACTGCTGCAGCACAGAGTACGCAGGCTGCCTTCCCAGAACCGTTACAGATTTTATAAGAATAACACAAACTTTGCAAAATTCTATAGTCTCTTAGATAGTAGATACGTGAAAGTACACTTTGAAAACTAAAAATGCAAGCAAAAAAGTAAATTATAAATACATCTATATGGCTTAAGATAGGAAGTTATAAAGAAAATGGTTCGGTGGTGATGTTGATAGGATGAAGAAAGAAGTAAAAGACAAATTTGTTGCGAAATTTTATGGCAGGGTACGGATAGTAAATATTAGTGACTAACTAAACTAACAAATGCATAAGGCGATACAGATATAGTAACTGTTTGTTAATGCATTAATCTATGTCTATGACAAACTGCGTTATCGCGCGGAGCATCGGGTCGGTCGCGGCGCGGGGCGGCGGCAGGACACGGAGCGACAGCCGCGGCGCATTAAGTTAGTTCGATAGTCAGCTCCTTGCCTCACTGACCGACTGCGTACAAACGTTTTGTTTAAATAGTGCTTGTTTGTCGCACTGATTTATATTTTAAAGTTATACTTCCTTAGGCGCGTTAGACAAAAAAGACGGCAGTTAAACTTTTGACGAAATACGCCCACACATCAAGTCAGTAATTTCACAGGGTGAACGTAGCTGCGAATTTGTTTCGCTCGTTCCTATTTACCTAAGGATTTTAAAAGGTAGCGCTCGCCATAAATCTTCTCAAAAGGTAATTACAAATCAGGCGAATTCTCCTCTCGGATTGAGCTTGTGGGAGCTTATGAGAGAATCGATTTTGATCTCGATTCAATATCCATACCGGGTTTTCGATGTAATCACGACACGTAATCCGATTGTAGGATATTGTTGCCGACTTGGCGCGCACCGTCTTTGTGAGGCTCATTCCTTGCGATTTGATTGCTTTCCGAGGTGATCCATCATCAATGTTACAACTGGAAAAGCTGCGGAGTTAAAATGATAATGAAATTTACACGAATGCCTAAATGTGCGAAAATAGTTTAATAATTTGCTTAATATTCTACAGCTATGCATTGAAAAAAGGGGACAATGGACAGAAAAAATTACATTCAGATTTTCATCGGACCCTGAGGAAGTATAGTCTATAAATAAACAGGCACATCAAGTTCTGAAATACATACCATCATTGGCGATCACATAGACTTTTGACCCATAAAAAGTCCACGTGAATTAATGTCGATGGAGTGCATTGTTTTAAGTTAAAAGACATATGCGACAAATTATGTTGTTAATGGATCAAATATAACTTGAACACCGGGATTTACATCAACAAATAATACGAACGAACTTTTTAATTGCGCCATTAAATTGGTCAGCTTTACGAGCAACTCCTAGTTTGGAAGTTCGAATCTCAGTCGTAAAGTAGTCTATATCTGTGCAAAGGGATTAAAGTTTGTTACACTTTGCGCATAACTTGATAAGTTACCGGATGTTATATTGTTTTTATCTAATTGACGTTTTGATTTGGTTGTTAATGACAGTTTCACGAGACTTCCTTGTGAGTTTGTAGACCTTCGAAACCAACAAATACCGACTCATCATCCCTCATCACCTCACCTCAGCCTATGATCGTCATCCGCTCGATATAGACATCCCCCATTGACCGCATCAATGGGGGATTTGTGCCATAATCGCCACGCTTGGTACCACTTTCCTCTTAGAAAGACATTAATATGTATTTAGGTATCATATATGCGTAACTATTTACTATTAGATGAAAATTTAGAATTCTTTGGAAATGAAAAGCTGTGCATCAGTGTTTTATCACTTTTCAACCCTTATATTCTTGAAATAAATAAAGCAAATAACACTGTTTATTCAAACGTCTAGTAGGAATGGGCTATATAATACGTGCGTCAAACAGTCGTAGTGTTTAAACATGTAGCGAATTCAGCATGTTTACAATTGTTGTAATTGTTCTCGAGCGACCTCTGTGAGCGCCTTGGAGCGCTGCCAATGCTGCAGGGTAGACATGTCTTTGCTGGCTATATCACAGACTGTGCACACTTAGACGCCATTTTCTTACAATTGTTGCCGAGGGTGCCAAAATTTATAACCAATATTTTCCTTACAATGTTAAACACAATAAACGGAACACGATACAATCATTGTATTCTAGCTTCCTGATTATAATTACTATTAAATATGTGTATGTCTGTAGTATTGACACTAAGTTTAAAATTTAAAAGTAAAAATATTATAAGCCATTCATAAATTATGTCGGACAGAGCGGTAGTATTTTATAGTGTTAGTATCTAAATTTATATCCCGATAGTATGGTCGGGAGTTAGATAAAATAATAATCATAAAACACTTTTTTGTTAACATTTGTTATCCAAAAATACAAAATACCAAGGTACCATCGGGTATCAGTTTTTTGATCCGGGATATATTGTCCAGTGCCGAAACTAGATTATAGAGCGAGCAGTGCGGTCGCCCTAGGCGCCTAGTAGCAAGGGGCGACAAAAGGCCAAATGAAGATTCGCTAGAGTGACATTTTCTTTCAGTGCCCCCTTCGTCGTTCTGAATAAAAATAAAATTTCCGGGACACCGAAAGGAAGACAATAAGTGCACTTGCGCTACCTTGATTGAATGGCAAGGCCAGCGCTGCTATCTAAATAATATTTTCCAATTGGTGACTAATATGTTCACTTACTGCTTTTCATACCGTATAAAAATACAATCAACCTGAGGAAGGAAAAAGGAAAGGAGTAAGTTTAATAACAGATTCCATGTTTGTAAAAGCTAGATTATTTAAACAGGATGGTTTCTGTACTCGTATTTCATGTGAAATTGTGAATATGGGCCGTAGCCGTGAATGGCTTATGATTTTGACGCCTTTGGCCCGTGGACACATCTGACATTCATTGTTCTGTGGCCCCGCTTTCAAAAGATTCGCGCGCACAAAGCAATCCTTGATCCGTAGTGCAGTGCAGAACGAACCTCCCTTTGTTTTTGTTTTTAATAATTTAAAGATACAAAACACGTCAAACACTGTCTTGGTGGACAGTGTCCATGAAGGGTTGTTGTGACCTATTTAGAAGTCTAGATACTTCGGGTCTGAATATTTTAGATTTGTATTCTCTTCTTCTGCCGTAGTAACTGTTCTCTTTCTAACATTTTTGTTCAATCCATGCAATGAATTAAAGCAATAATATCTAAGATTAGGAACTGTAGCATTAATTTCTTATTCTCTTAGATGACTCATAGATAACATGTGTATAAAAATTTAGGTCAACTTTACAATGGCAACCGATATTGAAAAAAGGTGTAATGAAGCTTGCCTTATCCTTAAAAAGGGATAATTATATAAATTCGAAGGTGGCTTTGTTTCTGTTAAAGAACGTTAAAAATTTCCTATCGCACGTTATTATCCTGATTGAATGAATACTTGTTAGCATTTGTTAAAATAAGTGTTTGAATGATACATTTCATATCTTTTGGGCAACAAATAAATTGACATTTTTGTTACATGATTAGCGCTAGTTCATTGCATGTATAACAAGGACAAGCGGTGTGCAATATTCGAGATTTATAATGTCCAAAAACAAATGTTATAATCCTAAAGCTACATACTACGAGTACCAGAATCAAGTAACCGGTGAACTCAGCTAACGCAAGCAAGACAAGCGACATCTTCATATTGGCCATTAAATTAGTCAGCGATGAGATGCCGACTCCTAAACTGCAGTTAAAATGTTTGCAGCTACGTCTTATTGGCGGAGTTGATCCAAGTTTAAATGCTTGTTATGTACTTGGCTGGCAACTTAAATTAGGTACAAGATACGAACCAGATCACTACTAAATCTGGCTTATTTGTTCGTACTCTGTCTTTGAAACTTAACAAATACGTTTAAAGAAACAAACAAAAGGAATTGTCTCTGAAGTTTTCGCAGTACGATTTAATATATAGAACAAAGAATTATGATCTGATTTAATCCAGTGTAATCTAACCAAAAATGACCAATTCGCCAATTATTGCAGTAATTATAATCCACGCAAATTAATTAATAAGATTTCACGGCAACTTTTCTTTTTTCTACGACAAAATCTATCTTCATATCAATATCATTCTAACAAACTTTCAGTCTAGACAAACTAAGAAAACTGTTTTTCAAAGCAGCACATTATATGATGTCAACCACAGGAACAGCAATGGTAAAGTCAAAAGAGTAGCAAAGTATTGGGGTGCAAATGGGCCACGGGGGTTTTTAATGAACCGCATTCAGTCTCCTTTCGGGGATTCCATGAAACGGAGCCGCTAATTACTAGCGCCGAGCATTCCGGAAGTAAAACATAAGCTATTGCTGAGTCGCTTCATTATTTTTACGTAAATAACTAAAATTAGTATCAAATTTTACGATAAAAATTGACGTGAGGGACTCATGTTGTTTTCGACAGTCCTTTGTGCACTGATTTACCACTTACTTAGCAATTTGTCTCGACTAAGTTTGTAGTTGTCTGAAGTAAGATCGACGCGATGTTATAACATCTTATAGTAATTATAAGCCTTAACAGCTTGACAGTACAGTAAGCTCATTGCGCGAATATCTGCACAATTATCTAGAAGCAACTGCTCTAACAGCAGCTGTACTGCAGTAATACTTCGGAGTCTTTAATAACAAATAGTATAAATTTCATAAGCACATGCACTCGGTAGATCACATTGCTTTTTACGCTACCCATTTTTATCTATTCGCTTAACTCAACATCTAATTTGTATTCAACATTGAGCAAGGTGTCAAACATATAAATCGATTACAGCTTATAAAATAATTAAGTATTCTATGAGACCATAAAGTTTCGACATAAACGAACGTGACGCGCTAAAATAACAAATTAGGAACAATCGCGCAATAAAGTGGCCTCTCATGACACCGTCGCTCAGCCGGCACTGATTGTCCCTCTGTCGCCTCATTGATATTAATTATATATTTATTGAACATTGCACCCACGGCCCGGTGCGTCGATACACCAACATATGTTACATAAGCGGTAGCCAGTGGTAGCCATTCAATGGCCAGTGGTGGCCTTTGGATTTTTAGATTTAATATATTTGGTAACAATATTAATAACAAAAATCAACTTTTATTGTATAATTAAATTCTTTATGTGTGTATACGCATATTTGTCTCGCTTATGCTTATCTGTCTCGCTGTTTATGCTGACGCAAGACCAAAACCCTCATAGAGACTTGAAAATTTTTATACATCTTGCAATATTTTTCCGCTGACGCCTATACTCTAAGGTGAGCACCTTTAAATAAAGTGTTATAAATAACGTTTGGTGGATAGTTAGATGACGGGTAATACGATGCAGCGTGGTGGCGACACTGTCGCCGCGCTAGGCTCCCGCCAGTCGACCTAGTGAGCTCGGCGCCGCCGTCAGGGTTGGCTCTGGGACCCTGGTACACATTCTGATTGGTGATAAGCTATTTACAAATAACACTCGCTGCGATAACATTGTTCGAAGTATACTGTCCATCTAGACGATGAAACTCTTCATAAAAGATTTTGTATGAAGAGTAAACTATTATTATATTTAAGTAAGTACGGGCTTAAAACTTTTATTCTTATTTTAATTTTATTGCGAGAGAAAATCTGCAGGGCTATAAAAAGTAATTGTTGCATTTCCATGCAGAATTTGTTATCGACCAGTAACTTGAGATATAAAAAAGTGTAAAATACCTGTAATAAACGCCAAGACCTTTTGATAAGATGAAACAACTCAATGGCCGCTTTATATATAATATATATCGATCGCCTGCTGTGTCCAACAGTGGACGATCATAGGCTGAGGTGGTGGATATATTGATAAATATACGCAAAAAGAGTACAAGAGTAGTATAACTGAGTCAAATAAATGACGGATACATTTTTAGTGTATCGGATACACTTAAACAGCTAAGTCCACTGTCATTTGCATCACATCCCCGTCCCTACACGCAACACGACGCGATGCAAATGATCTCGTTATCGCTACACGCCGGACTGGCGCAGCTGACCACACGTGGTAAAACAGCGTAAATTAATTGCACTAATACATTGCAATGCAGTGTTTCTAATTGAATTTTATTTTAAGTTTCTAATCTAGCAATTAATTCCAAAAAAAAATAACAGCCCGACTGACCATACCTCTGTGATACTCCGACGAAGAATACTTACTTACTCACTGGGCTTTGGTTTTTCCCATAATATTTGGCTCCTTCGACGAAGAAAACTCTTCCAACGCGATTTGGTAGAGTTTTCTTCGTCTTGGAAGATTTTGATGATGATACGATAAACCACATACTACTACGTACTTATGTTATTTATATATTGATCATATGATGTTACGTTAGTTATTCCTCCTGAGGTCGTGTGAATATTCATATAGAGGTAGGAGCTCTGTACTTGCGTGTTGTATAAAATAAACTGCGCCGTTACTAAAATTAAGTAATAAACGTGTATCAAATAAAATTTAGTTACGCTATTAGCAAAAAATAAATTTAATTCAAGGCGAAATAATCCTCCATCAAGTATAAATGTTCCAGGAATTCCCGAGGGAACAGGATGGTCGGTACACAGCGCCTCATGCAATCCGGGCATTAAGAACACAATGAGCCGGGGCAGGGGCACCGCATCGCGTGTAAGCCCCTGCCGACACCATTGAGGCAGCAGTTGGACGATTTCTTAAATATTAATTTAATGAAATCGGTGCTCAATCAGTAAACAATAACGGTCACGGTACAAGGTCCTAGCCTATTTCTACGAAAACATGCGCGTCGATTACGGATACCCTTAATACCTTAATTTTCTTAAATCTAATTGATAATCTCGTATTAAAGAAATGTGTTCTTTAATTAAAGCTTTAAGACGGCTAATTACTTTTGACCACTATCTAGAACTACTTAGAACTACTAGAACTATTAGAACCACTACTTAGAACAACTAAATTATGTTCTCGTCGTTCGAAAGCAGGAGCTAGCTAGACTACTAGAAAACCGAAAGCGAGTTCATTGACTATTAGTACACATAAGTTATATGACAAGCTACAGCATAAACATTTACAAAATAATAAAACCATCGTGATAAACAAAACACAACAATATTATCGTTACAAAACCACGAGATCGTTTTTGTGTCAAATATCGAATTTGAATAATTGAATAAACATAATATATCCAATTTGGTTAGTTTTTGTGCGTCGGTCTCTTTTATGTTTGATTCGATGTGTTGATATGGTTTTATTAATTAGATATCTCGTACGTAGGCATTGGGTCTCCTTCATAAACAACCACACTCGATGAGAACTTTGACGTTTATGGTGTTTGTATATCTTATAATCGGTAAATTCACGCAGTGTTATGTTAATTTCAAAATATATGTTTTGTATTTCAAAATATTTGTACAATATTACATATTTGGCTCGATAACGATTTACATGTGTTTAATTTATGTATTTTTTGTGTAGGATCAAATGATGTGAACTCTTAAAACTTCTTATTCAATAAATAATTGATTAATATTGATATTAATAGTTTTAATGTAATGTTATCATTTAAAGTATATTAAAAGATATAAGGAATATATAGTATTATTATTTCTAATATCTTCAATAAGACACATTAGATATTAACATAAAGACTTATGGCTTATAGTTAACTTATATAACTTTTGAAAGAGTATATAAGGCCTTGTATTTATAATTAAACTAGTGTAATTTTCTTTCATATAATATAATATGTAATTACCAGTACTTTATTATAAATGTTACATATTATCGTGTATATTGGATAACGGAGCTGTTGGTGTACCTTTTTAAATAAATAATTCGTGTTAAGGTATTTAAGCGAAAGGTTAATATTTTTACCGACTCTGATGTATTACGAGCCTAGAGCATCTTCCTGCCCTTTTCCCGCTTGCGTAGGGTCGGCACAGTATGAAACACTCTTCCATATATCCTGGACTCTAATGCAGTCCATACTGCGACTGGTTTTAACTATAGTTTTACGGCCAGCCGCCTGCCTGACGCCAACCCTCCTTGGGAATATAAATACTTGTATAAGGTATTTAATATAGCATTAGAAAATAGCATAAAATACCTTAAATTTGAATATTATATTATATATTATAACATAGCGATATTATGGTGACATTATTTCTGCTACCTCAGTGTGTACCGATATTTTTTCATTTCATTAACTAAATCCGACTTCTGTCCAAGACACATATTCGAATCGTGCAAACAAATTATTAATTAAGCGCGACAGAGATTGGGCGTATAGTTCGCTGTGTGGCGCCGCGCCGCCTCCTCGCTTTATACGCTCTACGTCGGTATGGCTTTGTTGATCGTCTGAATCTATTAATTTAAGCAAATTTTAATTAAGAATGAAACATCGATGATCATTATTCTCGTTCAGGTGACGACAATTTAGTTTACAACAGACAAATCTGATATATCTCTGTTGAGGACTAAATGAAAAGGCCTAACGTAATACCTACATGTTATTAGAAATCTGCTATCTGCCTGCTGTCTGCTGTCATCTGCTGTCATCTTCATCAGCAGTACAACCACTAAATACAGGCGTCCCACACGTCGTATCAGTAGATATTAACCTATCAAAATAACCTTCTAAGGAGCTGAGCCAACAAAAACAATGTAACGAAAGTGGATGTAGACAGCGCCCAAAAATCTACATAGAATAGATCACAGACCATAACAGATACATATACCTAAGTAATTTGTTCTGTTGAAATATGTCATAAAGATGAGAGAAGAATCCAAAAAATTCAATTTATTTGCACATGCTGCTACATATAAGTACTTTGATACTGAACTGTCTCTCCTAAGTATAGCTAGGAACCAGGAAAGTAGACAGTAAATTATTATTGTCTACTTTCCTGGTCTGCCTTTCTTGCAATTTAATAAGTACAGTAATTTTGTAAATCAATGAATGTATGGCATCATGAGGGTACGTATCGATCGTTTTGTATTGATAGTGTGCGTATATTGCACAGTCAACACGTCGCGGCGGTCGCGGCGGTCGCGGCGGTCGCGGCGGCCATGGCTGACCACAGCAGATCTACGACTATTATCCATCAAATGTTGACACACCGCATTTGACCAAATTTGTTATTATCGATTTGATTTTCTCTTATATTATATGTGTTGATCGTTCCATAAAATAATACAATAAGATAGAATAATGTTTTGGACCATTAATATTTATAATAATGTTTGCACTATAAATAAAACTATGTTAAACAGGACAAATGATGATAAATTTAAATTTTATACTGAATAGACTATTCTCTCTTAAGACCCACTTTATTTTTAAATTGATTTCAATCTAGTCGAAGCACATTAAGCAACGGCTGTGTTAAAACTATTTAAAATTAAATTTTAGGGCTCTGCAGTATAACTACTGAACCACTGGAACTGAGATAACCACTACAAAGATCGTCTTCGCATCACTTTTTATTGGCACATAAATTTTGCGACTAAATTTACACCGCCATTTTTCACCTCCGTTCGTATAAACTCGTTGGGGATTCATAAAACAACTTTATACTGTTTCATAACTTTATTTTAATATTTTAGAATTTAACGCTACTCTGCTGTGGGTGAGATGTATATTTAGACACCTTGAAACAAATGCTGGTCAATGCTTCCAACAAACTTATCTGCCATGCCAAGTGCTAGAAACATAAAGACAAACAGGAAAACAGTAAAAAAACAATAAATTTGAACTACTTACCAAATAATTTGTTAACCGTGGGGGGTGTTACGGTAGTGAGAAATTATTTTTTTGATTTAAGAGAAGACAAATTATTATGTTCTGAATTTTTTTAGTCTATTAGATGACTATCCCAAACATTTGGAGAGTTTACCGTCTCATTACTACCAGTTCTGCGAGATATAGGATTTTTGTTTATTTTTCAAAGGAGGTACGCTTATATTCTTAGTTGTTTACTATCATGCAACATAAAACTGACTTGTGGGTGTTTGAGGGTCACACCTACGAAGACGAGCCGTCATCGGTTCATTATCATAAATTCAAATACTTTAACAAATTAAAAAAAAAAACTTAAAAATTTGTCATCAGATAAAATCAAAAAACATAAATACTTCCAAGAAGAGTTCACCTTACCTAATATAATCTCTAACACTTTGAATAAAACGAGTCGGCATTCCATCACGAGAAATGTCAATAAACAGATATAGAAATATTAAATAGGGCTTGTGCTCAGGAACAAGAATATTGTCCAGCGAGTTGTCGTCTGGTATCTACATGTTGTCTTTGGCTCGGATGAATAATTAATTTATTGCAGCAAAAAAAATATGGCCGGCGACGCAGCATGGCATTAGTCAATCACAAATGGTATAAGTTGTAATAATATATTTCGTAAATATACGCTTAACTTGCCCAGCTAAATGACACCGAGATGGCCTAAAGGTTACTGGACAAAAATATCTTACATCATTTCACTTGCTTTTTATTATCTTCCTTCTTCTCTTTCCTCTCTTTCAAACCTTACATTTAAATCACTCTAATTCTATTGTTTAAGTATAAAATGTATTTTTAAATTATTATTTCTTTACATTTTATTCCCTAACGGCGGTAAGATTATTTAACTCCCTCCCACGGCACTATGTAATGTAGGTAACATTATGATAAGCCATAATGGCTTCTAACGCCCACACGACTCCCACACGACGGACAAACTATATCACAATACATTACAGAATAAACATAAGGCCAGTTAATTTCTTAAATTGACACCTATAAAGAAATCTTATTTCGGGAATGGAGTAATTATATATATATCTACTTTGTTTTACAAATTTAAATAAACTCCAAGACGGAAATGAATGCAGTAGTAATACGAGATGTTTTTGTGGTCGACCTTAGACCGACAGCACAATGACAGGAGAAGCTATACAGAGAAAGCGGACTTGTATGAAAATTATATATTTACGATTTCTATTTTGGTAAAAATGTTAGGAAAAAGTACAAAACATTTTTATGATTTACAGTAATAAAAAAGGCATAAATACTATCTTATTGTCCTTGTGCTTTGAGCTTGTGCATATCTTCAGATACTTACAGAAATTACTTATATGTTTAATTCGTTTCTTACATTGGCCAATCATATGCATATAAAAGCAAATAACCACATCTTAAATAACTACATAAAAGTTAACTACCCGCTAACGCTTGTCACTATATCCTCACTACAAAGGTAACGAGAGATTCGGAGTGACAACGCGGGACCCATCGATTCCGAGATAACATCTACACCGCGTCGTCTCACGCGGCCGGCCGCGTGCCCGCGAGAGAGCGGATGCTGTGTTTATAGCTGTACGCGTCATGTTACACGCAGGTACATATATAACTCAGTGGAGAAATACTGAAACGTTCAAACCACACTCAAAGAAATTACAACTCAAATATCAGCAGTAAATGACCAAAAAGATTTAAAATGTTTACTAAAGTTTGGATTTAATTCTTAAGTAATAATAGAATTGAAGATCGGACAACAAAATGAACGGAATGCTCACAATGTAGAAAATCATTCGCCTGTCCAACATAGTAACTATGGTGCGTGACGGTTTCCTTTTAACGCATACTCATTTATATTTGTGTTCTTTTAACGAATGTATGCATTACAGACCAACAAGGAAGGGGCTACCTCATCACTAAAAGTAAATAACAACATGATAAGAAATGTTACGATAGAAATATTACGCTTTTGAAGACGTTAATCATCTGTCGCATTAGTGCCATTGTGTTTAATTTATCAATAACATTATAAAACTCTTGATCTACTAAACCCTTCGCTACAGTACGTATCAAGAAAAAAAAACTCATCATAACATTCCGTAAAATAAAAATGTCCTTTCATATTAATTAACCGCAATTGGAGTGATCGACAAAAGAGTATACGTTCACGCAAAACAAACTACCGACCCAAACATTTTCATTCCACGTATGAATTTCTAAAATCTAAGCTTGAAAGAAAAATTTCCGACGCACGAGTGTATTAGTAGAGACTCAGGTGGGGCTCAATTAAGGCCATATTAATGAGCAATGAGGCTCTCGAGGCCAGACCTGTAATTACTAAGCTCCACACTTCAAACGCGGCCGAACTCCCTTCTTTGCCACACATCCTTATGCGCATAGAGTTTAGCACAAAAAGTTAGAAAAGAACCGAGCGGCGGAGTTAAAAACGCATTACGTCGGAGAAGCTCTAATAAGCCGTTATAAAGACATTTTTACATAAAGGTTTACAAGAAGTATTTAGATTACAGTGTTGCCTTTCTTCATCATTATATTCATTTTAGCTTATGTTTAGATGACATAAAATGCTACGTTTTGATAGACACATCGTTCCTTTCACCGGAAAACATAAACAACATTCGTTGGAAATGGATTCTCACAATTTAAGCGTTAAGCGAAGACCGCTACCCATAAACGAACGTAAGAACTAGACAAATTGCAGATAAATTACCTGTGTAGAAAATAAAAGGATGTAAATAAGTGAGAAGTAGAATGTTAATGGATGTTCTATACCAAGCCAAACGCAAAAGTAAAACTTGGATTTACGCCGGTTTTATATGAGGTTCAAGTATTTCCCAGGTCGAAACGACGCTACCGTGCAATACAAAACATTGTGAGACCTACTACTACTCAGTGTTCTACTATATTTGCTCTGTCAATGGCCGTACCTCCAGACCGTAAAAATATTGTTTATAAATCTTTTATCTGTTGCAAAAATGGCCCGCTCGACTGAGAAAACAGGCGTCAAGTAGAAGTAGGTTAGCCGGAGGTCTAATTTTAGTCCTCTTCCCCTTCCCACCATTTTCTAATAAGAAAAGGATGGGAAGGGAAAAGGGTTTGACGTGGAATAGGATGGATAGGAGAAGGAAAACGTCAATTTTCCCTCTATCTATTAAAAGTAGGCAACGCATCTGCAAATCCCAAATGCTTGTTGGTTTGCGGTCACCTAGACCGCTTGCTCATTTATCTTGTATAAAGAAGCTAGCAGTAACCATTAATTTGCCGATGTAAATATTAACCATGGCGCCTCATATGAAATAAAGTTTGATTAAAATTAGTTGAGCCGGCTCCGCGGGACATGAATTAATTAAAAATTACAATCTTGCATTTCTCGTATCGCGTATTTGTATCAAATGAGTGGGTACTTAGCGCGAACGTGAAATCCAGATTTCCACATATTCCTTCACATAATTACACGCATATAGTACATGTTATGTGCAGTCGCAGGCGAACTTAAACCCTAACCGATATAATGTAGAGCTTATTATGGTTTACGAACAAGTTTCCGTTTCACATCAAACTCTGCGACCACTTAATACTCGATATAAGAATATTTAATTACAATCCAGACGCTGTTACTTAATGTTGTAATTATTATAATTAATGAAATGGTAGGATCCTAGTTCGTATATATGAAATGTATTTGTTAATTATTGCTCTGTATAATGAAGATAAAATAACTGCATATTTATAAAGTGAGACCTTCAAACTGCGAAGCTCAAATAATAAACTACTGTGGTTAAACATAATTATCTAAGTACCACAAATATGGAATCAGCGACAAAATCGTTGATTCTAAAGACAAGTCTAAATTCTGACTGGAAAGAAGCTATGACCAGCAGCATCAGCAATATCAGAGGAAACTCGATTATTTGTATTCACAGCTAAGCTATTTTATAATGAAGTTAGACAGATACTATAAAGTAAAGAAAACTTCATACGATTTGTTGAACATGACGCCAATAAAGAGGTCGAGCGTGGCAAAGCAATGCTTCATGAAGCATTTGACAGAATTCGAGATTTCAAGCATTTTTTTGGAAAACAGCCAAACGTTATGGCTAGGGTAGCTTAACTTACGCTAACTTAGATTAGGATAACTTAGAAACTCATATATTTTTATTTTTTGTTTATATTATAGTATTAAATACAGCCTGATATTTAAATTTTTCAAAAGGACCTCAACACTTTTTATTTAACAAAAATATTTCGTTTATCACCCGTCAATTATTCGAAGTCGACTTAGTTACATATTTGTATTATCTTTTAATATTTCGTCGTAAAACACATCAATAGCCTGTTATAGCTGTGGAAGATATTGGCAAAGGTCTTTGCCCGGAAATAGACAGATACAGGCTAATGTTGATCACAATGACTGCTTAAGTCATCAGGCTTTATAATTACAATAGTATATTCGGAAGTTTAACAGAGAATAATAGTGAATTTAAATTTGTTTTTTTCAATTTATTGAAAAAATTATTAGCTTTACTGCTATGTGTCTCATCGACATTTTGTAATTTCTCTCACACGGTTTAAATATATAGTACCTACACTTGTTTATAATAAAGTCATGGTGACTCCAACCGCGATCTATCTCAGACGGCGACGTCGCGGAGGCGCCGCATGACCCCGGATAACACCCCTCGTTCGTCAATTTCGCACAAACAAGCTGGGACAGGCTACGACTCGAAAACCGAGAAACGCCGCTGTATCTTTATTGACGACATAACTGTCGATAAATACGTCGAGCGAAATTGTTGAGATCGCTGCACTGAACAAATTTTATACGAAGAAGCTATTTATTACGACGTTAGTACTTTTTATATGTCTTAGCAAAGAACAATGACTGGTTTGTCCTTTATTCTGTGCTGTGTGTCTGTGCTTTATTCATTTTCCTTCTTTTTCTATTTTGTCAAAACGGAGTACAGGAACCAAGGACTCATTAATGTATCCCTTTAAAGTGTTCAAAAGCATAGAGTAATTGATCTTTTACGAACTTTATGGACTAAATAGATCATTAAAAGCATTGCTTTTTCTTAATTTTATTATCAATATACATTTGCCTTTTATCTGTCTTTTTATATTAATTATTTTATTTAAATTAATTCGGCGTTAGTTCGACATTTCTTGCTTCATAATCTCAGTTCATCAATGGCCACTTAAACTTCTAACGCTAATCGCTTCACGAAGCAGTTCTAACATCCTAACACAAACGATTATTCGAACCATTACTTTCCACTTAACGATGGCCTATTCAAACTTCACCAATTTAACAGTTCAACTTTAACTATTAAGCCATTAATCTAGAATTTCGCCGAAGCGTCGGTCACGGGCGGCCGTGTTCGTTTCCGCGCCATTTCGAGCGCAACAAGATGGCGGCGCCGCGCACGTGCACTGTTAAATCGAGAGTTTCCTGAAGCTAATGTTTACAAATAATTTGCCCAGCTTTGATTCGGTATAAAGCAACACAAACAGAATTAAGTTAACGCGGTCTGTGGTCGCTGGCGACTGCCTTTGACCGCACGCGCGCTTGTTTTGAAATCTGCTCGTTCGTCCCGCACTAAAACCTTTAGATATGATCATTTGCATATAATGGCATCTAATACACTCCAAACATTGTAAAAGAACAGATCTTGTTATAGATTGTAAGCTACTTCCTCATGTTAAGCCGTAGATACTTACGAAGCGATTTTATCGTTAGTATATTTTGCTTAACACTCGCCTAGAAATACGATAACAGACGAAATATTCTTTCGTGTGTCAAGGGACCAGTTCTCTTTGGAACCTAATAGGTAACACTCAAAGGATACTCCGTCTGAAATGAAAAAAAAAATAATAATTATGCTCCCAATTATTAACACATGCGCGCTAACAGAATCGATAATTAGCATATAATATCTTATAATCTCATAGTATCGATAATTTGAAAAATAATGCAGGATGAAAGGAAATGGGCCCCACGCGGTTTCCCCAGGAAGGCCGCAGCCTGAGTGAGCCCAAATAAATACAAATGCGTTTTGTTGGATTGTGAGAATTGATATTTATGGTCGAAAAAACGATCTCCCGTCGCGAGGCAGCTGCTTCTCGAAAACGTTATGCTGTACTTTTTGTGGCGAAGCAAAAAACCGCCGCCGACCCGGAACAAGTCGTATTGAGTGGCTAAAATATAACATTTAACATTCATATAACTTTAACTCTGCACTTCCTCGTGTAATTTGATAGAACAAAAATGATGTAAGTAAACAAATGAAATGAACTATATGCTCATAATAGAAGCCTTAAGACGACATACGATTTTTAAAATCAAGTTCTCTTCTTCTTCACAATATGGCGTAATGATAATCAAATTTATTTTGAATTTTATCCTCTCTAAAATAGTCATCCGTACTTAATTCTATTTTATTAACTTTACTTAATAAATATAATTTGTTTTGTTTCAGATTCACAGTGCCACTAACAATAAGAATCCACGTAAATAATGTGTGTAAGTAAAATATATATTTTCTTGTAATACTCCAGCAACAAACTTCCAACTAGGACCAAACTGAAGTACAATCTGATTTTATATGTTTACGCTATGTCAGTACAACCTGCGAGTCATCTACAACGCATCCCTTGAAAGATCTTTAAACTAAAAGATAAAACATATACAAGTTATTGTAAAATGCCTCGTATCATTGCAAAAGTGTTGAAATAGCATAATTAGTTAAGTCAAGCCAAGTGCCAACTTACTCTACACCTTACATTATCTTAACCTAAATATCTTTAAGGAAGGTTTTATTTCGTTTTGTTATAAACAATGCTCCGGAGGGTCGCTAGGTATCAGACAGTGGCTCGTTAGAGAGCCACGAGCGACACTTCTCGGAAACATATCGCCGCGAACTGTGCCGGCGTCTCGTTACTGCACGGAATACTTTAATTTGCATACAGATTAATCCTCGCGAAACTAATAGAGAATATTTCTACTACATGTTCTCGAATAGACTTCATATATGGCCATGGCATTATTTTTAGTTTTGCCATACTCTTTTTAGAATCGAAATGCAACCAGTTTAAGAAACCAGAAGATGGTCTTCAGCAGCCATTGCATATTTAAAAGATCACTAAGTAGTTATCATTGCTATTCATAATTATTGCCGTCGCCATATTATAAAAAACTTTTAAAAATCAAAGAATGTACGGTATACATCCATTAATGCTGCATCTTGTTAGTTTCATGTACACTTATTGTAAGAATGTTAAATCGTATTTTAATCTGAAGACCTCAACTTTAACAAATTGTCATATTTTGTCAAAACAAACTCTTATATAGTTCTATAAGTTAATGAAAGTCGAGTCATAAACGAATCGTGAGCATTTAGTAGGGAATAACTTGATCACACGCGCGTCCTCACACACGAGCAGCAAATAATGTGTTTTCAAATCTTGCCAAATTTACGACGTCTTCATATTTATTAAAATTACCTAAAGCGTATGAGCGAAATGTTTTATAATTATAATTATAATATATATATACATATATATATACATATATA
>DWLR01000695.1:0-22875 GCA_018246295.1 Papilio alexanor hazarajatica | reverse complement strand
GATGTGTTGTATGTGACATGACCTGCCCGAGGCTCGGAAGTATGAAGGAGCTGCTCCAGTGGCCCGCGCGGCTTGCCACACCAGCTGCTCCGCGGGCGGCGGCGGCGGCGCAGGGCGCGCGGGCTGCGCGCAAAGCGAGCCTCAGAGCCACGAGTGTCGGTTGATCCCGTCGTAGGGCGGCGCGCGCACACCCAGCGCGGCAGGGTAGGCGGGCGAGTAAAGGCTCATGATTTGCGCGCCCGTCTGCCGCAGCAGCTCCTCCTGGTGCCGCTGCAGGTACTGTTGATACAGCGGAGGGGACGTCTCCGCGCTCACGAATGGATAGCCCGCGCGGACCTGTCCGTGCCCGATGTACGGGAACGACCCGGTGCTATGACTCGTGTTCTGATGTGCGGGTTTAACGTGTTTCTCGGTGCTAGTCTCCGCCGTGTTGCGTTGCTGATGGGCCACAGCCGCCGCCATATAGTTGACCGCCATCAGTTGACTAGTGCTGTTACGTAAGTCTTCAATGGAGAACCCGCCGTTGTCGCCGTACAGTGGTCCTCCGAGAGCCATGTTGGCGGTCGAGCCAAAGTTGAAAGCGCTAGTCGGCATCATGTTAGTTTTGACGGGCTTCAGCATGTCGGTACTACAAGGCGGGCTGTGGTACGTTTGGGAGACGACTGGAGAAGTTTTATTTTCCGTAGTTCTTTTTCGTTTAGTCTTTGGCTTGAGGTCTTGGTGGCCGCTCACGATGGTCGATGACGCCTTATACATGTGATCCTCCTTGCTAACGGATGGCGAATGCTGCGTGTACACGGAGCTCACCGATGTCGTAATGGGATCATGATACAAGGGCGCGCCGGTACCCGCAAAGCTCGATAAGTACCTTTCGTCATTGGAATATCGCTCCAACATTTGCGGTATGTTAGGAATTGATCGTAAAGTCTCCAAAGGAATCGCAGAGTGTGTGCTGTACGAAGTTTTGTACGGAATCGATGAAGCGAGCGGATGATTTTGTACCAGTTTATCATTTTTCTGTACTTTGCCCAGACCGTTAATATTCTTGGTGATCGACTCGGTGTCGTTATGCACCGGAGGTGCCATCATATGATCAGTCTTGAGGATGGCGCGCGGGTTCGGGATACGTATATCGGCTTGAAGGTTTTGGTGAAGGTCTTGCGTTCGGTGCAGGCTCGCCCTCGGCAAGCTGTTGTATGCGTTGTATTGCTGTTGTTGCAAGTTCTTGTTATAGTTAAGGGCTGCAGTGGTAGTGAGATTAATCTCAGGTTTAAGTTTATCCTCGTTGATTGCAGTGTAAGTACTAGAATAGTCCGAGGGCATAATATCAGCCTTTCTAATTTGATTGGTAACTTTCCAATTTCCGTAGTCGATTGCGGTAGCTGAAGGTGACAGGGAAGCATTGCACCCATATAATTTTTTATTTGCTAGTTCAATATCACTAAGAGAAAAGTTGGACCCGTCGTATTGTTTGTGATGCACGTGGGCGACGTTGTGATTGATGGCCATTTCACCGATCTGTCTGTCGTGAGAGTGTGCTGGCGTCATGTTACTGCAGGCCATACCGGATTTGGCTAATGTTATTTGCGTCGGGTGATTACTAATTCCAAGATTCATAGCTGCATTGGCTTTTGCAAAGTCAAGCTCGCGCATATCACTGCTATTTCGTCTGTCCTTCTCCGTGTTCATATAACCCATGTTTATCATGTCTACGCCATCTTTCTTCGTCATGGCCATAGATTTGCTTGACTCGGTGATACCGACATCAGATTTGATTTCTTGAATATCACTGTCGTAAGCGATCTCTCTTGTCTCTGTTGAATTTCTTTCAACAAATTCCATTGTACTTTTTTCACGCAGGCAAAGTTTTTTGCTTAGATTTTCAGATTTTTCAGTTAATGCCAAAGCTATATCATCGACAGAGGCATTCGACATAGGTATTTGATAAGTGGATTGAGTTATTTTCTGATGGTCATGGGTTTTTGTCATAGCTGACATATCCTTAGGCTCTGGTGATTTTTTGGTTAGTTCTTCAGGTTCATTGTAAGTTCGTTTCTTGACTGGGAAATGAGTTGCTTTAAGATCTGAATTAATCGGCGCGGACGTACTCAACACCGAGTTGGTCATCACCGGGACAGGATGTGTTGAAACATTAGGTTGGGAATAGTCTTTGGTAGGAATTTGTGGATATGGAGAAGTGGTACAGAGATACGGTTCCTTGTAAGGATTTTGTTGATATGGTTCTGTTCCTAATAGAGAGTAGTCATCATTATTTCGAACTGGCTTATTAACCAACGGCGATTTGGATGTATCGTAATACGATGGCGCATTTTGTCCATAAGCGGGCAATGGGCTCTTGTTGTGATCGACGAAATAATTAGGAGTCGCCGACCCTGTGGCGCTATTCGAGATATACACGTGTTGAGAATACGGTGAATATGGCGACTGCGGCATTTCACGCGGACTGCTACTCTTTTCTGGACTGCTCTTAACCGATGTGGTGTCTTGATAGAAACCGGCTCTAATGGTCCCGTTAATAATTGGGTACGATATCTTTTGGAAATCATCGTATCTCGGAGACGCCGGCGAACGTAGTAACGGCGAGGTCAAAATCATCTGATGTCGCGGGGAATCTAAGTCCTGACTGAAAGAGGAACGCTCTGACACCGAGCTTCCGGTACTGGTGCGCCGCTGCCTCGGCGTGGTGGACGAGTGCGGCAACGGACTCTCGCCGCCCTCTAGCATCTCTGGCCCATTAGGGGAATCTAATTTCGTAGCACTCTTCGTGCCGGTCAATTTGTTATCTACGTTCATTTTATCTGTAGTCCTTTCGTCAGAATCATGTTCGCTTTTTTTCTTTGATGTTATAGTTGATGATGCAGCTTTTGGAGCCCCGAAAGCTTTGAACCAGGCGCTTAAATTTGGTGTCGCCTTTTCTTGATTAGGTTTCGGTGGCATTGTGGGTTCAGTTTCAACTTCTGCATCCTTCTTCGTTGGATACAGTGGTTTGTCTTCTTTGCTAGATACAGCTTTGACTTCTTCCACAAATAATTGCTCCATCTCAATTGCGGTAATAGTTTCCGTTTTCTTCTCTATTTTGTCCTCCTCATTCATAAAATTATGATCACTTCCGAGAGCGAATTCTACAGAGGGGAGAACTGAACCGAGACTTAATTTGGGACTAGACTCATCACCTTTGACTATTTCTCGTGATTTATTGAGTGGCCCCGTAGGAGCACATTCTTCAAGTTTTTCAGAAGTCTTATTACTTATTATATTCGTCAGTAAATTTCCCTTACTTTTACCTGGCTGCAATCGGTCGATAGTCCTTTGTATTTCTCTTCTCTTCACTAGTTTTGGTTCTTTTGAAGAAGGTTTTTTGCGAGTAAGTTCTTTTTTGGTTTGCAAGGATTTATCTCCCTGTGAAGATTCATCATCTTGGCGACTGTTTTCTGGATCCTCTGTAGAAACAGTTTGGGCTGGGCTATCCGATGGACAACTCAGAGCGGAGCCTTTTGGTTCATCATCTAGCCATTTGCTTATGTCTTTAACAGCTTGCTCCAAAGCTACTGTAGCAGATTCATTTCTGGCGGTATTCTTTTTACCCCTTTTTTTATGTGTTATTTTTTCTTTCAGGTCCTCATCGTCTTCTGAAGAATCGTCATCTTTTGCTGAATCTTTAGAATCTTTGGTATTAGAATCGGAACTCCTTCTCCTGTTGCTGTGACATGTGAACAAGCTGTTAAAAAGTGAAGTACCCCCATATTTTTCATTCTTCGCTTTTAATTTTTCGATTGTTTCTCTCAACTTTTGATTTTTATCTTTTTCCGGGATATGTAGATTTTGTTTCTGTTTATCGACTGCTTTTTGTTTGTAATCAAAAAGTGTTTCCCAGGCATCCTTCGCGGCGTGGCGTCGTCTTTCTTTAATTTTGTCATATTTATCTTTATAGAAATCAGGATCAGCAAGCTGATCCGACTGATGTGGCTCCGGCTGCTCATTCTGCTCGCGTTGCTCACGATGACCACGGCGGTCAAGTTCGGTCGGCGAGGGCGACGGCGTGTGAATGGAGGGCAGAGGACTGGCACTTCGACTCCTGCTAGAGCTCTCCGGAGATTCCTGCGACTCACTCCTCTTAATCTCTTCCAGTTTCACCTCATGATGCTTACTCTTCTTCCTCTTCGATTTTTTACCTTCTCTGTCTTTATTTTTTCCATGTTTTTTACTATGTCGGCTTCTAGATTCATGATCAGATTTGTGAGAATATTTTTTGTGACTTTTGGAATGTTTTCCATGTCGATGGTGACCTTTATGTTTTTTTTTACTTTTATGAGATTCTTTTGATACATCCTCTTCATTGGTTTCTGGTATCTCCTCTTCGTTGGGTTCTGGAATCCCCTCTTCGTTGGGTTCTGGAATCCCCTCTTCTTTGGGTTCTGGTATCTCATCTTCTTCCTCGAGTTCTACTTGATCCGAGGAACTGGATTTAGCCTCAGCTGGAACAAACAAATAGATATTAAAATGGGTGTGAAAGCATATTCAGATATCATAAAATGAAAAAAAGCCTAAAAATACTTCTTATTTAAAATATTAGTTTTCAAAACACGAAACATTTTTTACGATCAATTCATCTACATGTCACGTGTCAATAAAATGGTCAATAAAAGCGAGAGAGGACACAAGAATACATTATAGACGGGCAGAATATGGAATTAATTCTTCCACTTTACTTCCCCAAACAATGAGGATTACCCGATTTTTCTTTTCTTTATATTGCCACTGGAAGCCACTCCAGCAAGCAGTGGTACTGAGTTCATAGCTGAAATTAAAACTACACAAATTAAAATTACAGTATCTGATGGGAATTTTACCTGTGTCTGAACGAGATTTCCTTTTCTTTCGTCTGTGACGAATGGGAGATTCATTTGTTTTGATTTTGTGCTTGCGCGACGGCGTGGGCAATTGGTACTCCACTGCAATCTCCTCATCCGATGATGAAACTTGGTGAATGTACTTTTCCGTGAGGCGGTCGAAAGCCGCTTGGAGGTTGTCCACCATCGTTGTATACTCTATGAAATAAAATTATATCACAATTAATGAAAATAAACATTCATTTCAATTTGATAGTCACCATGTTTGATGCAAAAAGTCTACCTCTGCTGCAAACTGTTTGTTAGCATATTGAGGAACAGACAACAGACAAGAGCACTTTTTGTTAAGTTGTTTTACATACTACGAAGTAAACATTTAATTCACTTTAAATTATGATTACATTAAACTTTCTCACCATTGTCTTGTCCATTGTAAAGTCGACAATTATTCACAATCAATTTGAAGTCCGCTTTGAACATATTGAAGTCTGTGTAGTATCCAGAATCAAGTCTTTCTTCCATCTTACGAAGATCCATAGGGCGCCTGATGACCGCATAATAGTTGGGCGCGTAGTCTTCCTCCACCGGGTCCATGAATGGCCAAGCATCGTCGTGAGCACTGAGCTGTTCCAGCACTTTGTACATATCAATCTGAACATCCTCATCGGTTTGACTAAATCTGAAAATAGACAAAGCATAAATAAACTTGAACACTTTATTAAATCAACTTTTTAAATATAATTTATTTGTAACATAATTATCACTAAAGATATAGCTTAGAAGGCCTAGCCATGATTGTAATGTTGCATCACTAAGATGCACCTTCCCTAATACCTAACTTCATATCCTGTATGCACGTGGCAAATCTGCGAGGAGATAATTAAAGAACCAATTATTGATATAATTATATCGATAGTTGAGAAGAGAGCCAGTGAGTTGCGCGAGGACTGGATTCGAACCAATGGTGGAAATGCGCTAGCAAAAATTTAAGGGTGCTTAATTTCCACTGGGGATTCTATACTTCCCACTACCGCATCATCATCGTTCTACAACTACCACATCATCAATAAGGGACAAGCAGCTCTGAGTCAGAAGATACTAGTTGCTGCCAACATCAAGCAAGTCATACCCTCCTACTAGTTTCTAAATAGTAGAAGATTGGAAGCAAGGTTATTGTGACTGTCAAGACCTCAGGGTCTTATATCCACTCTCAAATACTTCATGATATTAGTACTCACAAGGCTAGAAATGACTTAATTTGTTTTATTATTTATAAAATAATAGTAAAAAACTTACATTTGTGATGTTTTCAATTTTCTCCTGGTACTATTTACAGGCTCGACATTATCGGGGATTACAATTTGGCCAGTAGCAGAGGCCAAGGAATTGTTGGTTTTTCTGCCTGTCTTCACTTGTGGTATAGGCGGTGGTAATGCTTTTTGCTTGGGAGTTGAATGTTTCGATTGTTTACCTGTTTTCTTGGATTGTTTAGAAACCCTTTGGGGCATTTCTTTTTTTTCACTCTCTGAGCTCTCGTCTGATGAAACCGATGATGCGGATTTAGTCCTAAAAAAAACGCTAAGTTAGCCTAAATTTATTTTCCAATCCATTCACAAAAATAAGACTCATTTCTAGTCTTTGATTTAGCTTTTGACTTTATTTCCAAGAACAATGCATATTTACTCTTTTTTTGTATATTGTAGTGCTATATCCCATAACAAGAAGAAGAATTAATGAAGAACCATACAAGAATGTAAAAGAAGCAAAAGAGTTATGCCAGGATTGTACACAATGGAACTGTATGAATATAATAAAATCCATCATTTCTACCTTCCCTTATTTTTCTATGTTATTCGATTTATATTACTCTGTTATTTAACAATTAGATAAATATACACGACATTTATTATGTTCTTAGTATGTTATTTGAAATCTAAACATATGAACCAATTGTGCAACATAAAAATCCGTAAATGTCTGCCTACTACTGCCCTCTAGGTAATGGGAGTGAGTGCTCATTCATTTATTTTGACCACTGTCATATCTGATCCTGTATCATGCAGTAAAAGTTTTCAAATACCTAAGTCGTTCCCTCCTCCTGGCCCTGGTGTCCCGTGCAAGCTGTGGTGTTTGTTTTCTTCTGCCTTTGTCCTTGACTTCATGGACGCTACGCTTGCGCTCCTTCTCCTGTATCTTCTGCAGTACACGGCTGGACGTACGCCTCGGCGTAAGCTCTAACAACCTTAAATAGGCACAGAACTTTTAAAAAAAACTTAAAATTTAAAACTATAAAACACAAATTATATAAAATCGTTATTCAATTACATTATCATCCATCAATATTGAATAATGATATTCCTATTACTTTATTATAATTCATAAGTAGAATCATTTGGTACATTATAGAAATATACTAGTGTGACCATATTTCCTTTACAGTGGGTAACTACTCTGACAAGCCTAAGCTTCACATAGTAAAAATCAATCATTTTGCAATTTGCATACTAGAAAATTAAAATAAATGTTTCAAAAAGGTTTAATAAAAATATAATAGCACACAGCATAGCTTTTAATATTGACATTTTTTTTTCAATTAACTGCAATGTATGCTTTGAATTTTTAACGAGATTATAAAAGCTGCTTAAATAAAGGAGGAAAAAACAAGAAAAGGTGAAAGTTTAGCACATTAGAAACAGCTTGTGAATAAAACAGCCTTGATTATTTAATTACTAAAAGCTAACATAGCTCATTTACTAGGCACACTCACATGTAAGCTAATTATTACTACAAACTTTTAGTATTATCAGAAACAACCAAAATTCTTTCTGAAACTTCTCCATCTATGAATTCTGCTCACCCCCATTTGGGACAAGATACTGATTATTATTTTTTGTCTCATTGATTAAAACAAAGGGGGTTGTTGTTAACTTTAACCCTTTGCACTCGGTTGTCCCCTTTGAAGAGACAATGTAAGAGTAGCTTTGACATGTCAGTTGTAAAATCTGAGGGGACATGAAAGTTATTAGTGATTACGGAGGATGAACTTGTTCAACTATTAAAATGGCATAAAAAAAACAAATTGAAATATGATAACATTATCAAGACTCACAATAAATAAATTCTGATTCTTTTTTGAACTGTACCCTTACCCCACAAACATATACGTTTTCGCGAAAAAGTGGCGTTGGGTTGCTGGTAGGTAACATCCGAAATGGTGCTGAATGCAAAGGGTTAAGGATGACTTAATATCTCAAGACCAACTCTTTTAATTATATTTGCATCCTTCTCTCACAAAAGAGGACTATTCTAAATAAAATTTAAATTCAAATGCAATGAATCAAAATACATAATTTCAATCAGCCAAACACTGATATTGGCACTTCAGATATTCATTGACGCATGCATTATGAAAAATAAAATACATATATTGAACTAAAATTAGCATATATCCAATCATATTACCATACAACATAAATAAGCATAAATGATACAAAAAAGCTATATGGGATAGGGTTTGATGCTCGGACTGGATGAAAACAATGTAAGTGGGGATCACTCAAATATGGTGTACAAAAGGTAGGCACGTAGTGGACAATGCTGAATGTATTCATACTTTTATGGAAATGTAAGGAAAGTAAATAACATAATATATGATCAAAATAAATGACAAATAGTTACAAATAAAAGATATTTGTTGAGAACTATAGAAAATATAATTAAAAAGGAAAAAAGAAAAGATATTGAATTAAGGCTGAAAATTAATTAATACTGAATTCTAATAAATAATTGAAGATTTTAGTTGTATGCTTCAATGGTCAAAGTGGACATATTAGGAGAATAAAGAAAGAAACTTTGAGCTTTACACCTAATGTTTGGGTGCATCAGTTGATGCATCTAAAGAGTAGACACAAGCTCCATCGTATCTATTGGTGGCTACATTAGGGGCAGTGAAGAAATCTGATCAATAGAAATTTATTTATTCGCAGAGCTTCATGAACTATTGTCAACACAGTATAATGTTTTGCCAGCACACAAAGCCATCAAATTTTATTTAAACATCATAGCTTTAAATATTGTATTAAAAAGCTCGCAATGACACAGCAAGCACATCAAACTTCAAATGGCTTAAGTAAGTATTCTAGTGAGGAGCCTCCTCAAGTTGCACTAACATAACTACCACTCATTTTGCAAATTATTTCACATTAATGGCAAAATTTAAATATTGTATTCAAAAGAGCTAAATTTCTTGAAATACATTTAAATCAGATACTTCACAATCAAAACAACCAAAAGAATTGCAAGCTCTTACAATCAAGTAAGTGCATTACTCCTGTTCTTAATTTTATTATAAATAAAGGGCGTGGGTTTCAGAACACCTCATTTCACACACCAAAAGATACACTTACAATATTACTTAACACTTAGACTACATACTTTTCTGTAAATTTGTGGCAGTTCTCTTAATACAGCTGCTCCATTAAAGCTACACGCACTACCACTGTTAGATTTAATTTTACGCAGACTCAAGTTTCAAATGGTCTAAGAAGGATGAGTTTAACACCATACATAAGTTAACAAATGTATTGCATACAAAATGTAAAAAATATAAATTATTAGTATATCAGCCAGCTGGGAAACAAATCTTTCCCATTAAATCATAAACCAAACACTTAGTCATTGAGCTTTTATAGCTATATTGATTTACAACATTTTCTACTTTATAATTAATAAGATGTTCTAAACAAATCTAAAGTTAATTTTTACTACACAAATAAATCTTATTATGTTCATTCCATTTTTTCTTTCATTTTTAATTAAAAATTAAATATTAATTAAAAAAAATAAAATAAACATTCAACAAAGAATATTTAGAATAGATATAGCTGTTTGCTTAAAATGAGTAAAATTAACCACTGTAACTGCCTATTAACCAGAACTCAAGAACATTCAGAACATTCAAAGTTCATAATAATCTAAGGATGGGATAAAGTCAAAGAAAGAAGTGATAAATTGGTTAAAAACCTTTGGATGTAAGGATATAAGTGTATTTTAAACAATTTTATGGTGTATTAATTAATTGATACAAACATATGTTATTAAAAAGTATTTTTTTTCTTTGTCAACAAATAAATTGTTGTTCTCATTAGTTACTAACTGATAACTACATTTTTGATACATTAAAGCTAATAATTTGCTTCCATCATATAATTTACAAACATATCCTTACCTTTTTCTCTGCAAACGCTCCTTTTCATGGAAAAGTTTTGGTATCTCAGGTAGGAAATTCTGTGACAGAGAGCGATACAGCTCCCTCTCAACCTTGCTGGTTGCTCTTCTAAAATTGTCTGTCAGGTGGTTCCAGTCATTCTCGGTGAAGCACACCACTTGCCACACCCGCACCGAGTCATCATCGTCCAGCCAGTCATCGCCGTAGAACCAACCACGCTTCCTGCATTGCCGACCTCTTTTCTTCCTACTCCTTGACTTTGGCTTCCTTATTACATCTTCTCGATACAATCTTGTTCCATAGAAGTACCAGTAGGCCGAGTCGTTATTGTCCCATCTGGAGTTGAAATGTTTTAGTAAAAATCTACTTCCTTTACATTTACAATTTCATTACCATATGGTCCCAATCTATAATATTTTGTATAAAGATAAAAATCAAAAAAATCTTCTTACCCCAGAGGTTCAACCCTTAAGCTCTCTGCTTCAAGGTTCTTAAATAACTCAAAGACATCTTCAGCATCCAAACGAAAGTCACACAATGCATATAATATTTCAACCTTTGTCCGGAGCGGCAAAAATTGAAAATCAATATCTGTGTTGAATGGATTGTATCGTCCAGTTTCTTGACATTTTCGCCTAAATAGACGTCTCAAATACATCTAGAATTAAAATTTAAATTAGTTTGAAAATCAATATTAGATGGAATGTAATGTACAATATAGATCTATACATCTAGACACCTGATAATTAAATGCCGAAATTTCATTGTTGCCGAAACAGCCTTTTAACAAACGCACTATTAATTCTGTTAAAAGCGAACTTGCCGTTTCTTCTGTGCCATCTGTTAACAAGGCCTCTTCTAATTCCTGTAAAATGATTTCCATTTAATACGCGATCATCAAGCGAAAAATATTCTTCAACAGAAAATCCATTACATCGACGCAATACTCGCGGTCAATAGTCAATACTCACTTCAATGTCAAAATCTAGAAGATTGAAAGCAGTCCTGAATAAGGAACAAAAATACGCGATACTTGGTACTTCCCACCATGATTGAATATCTGAAATCCGTGAGAAACTCATACAGACATCACTTTTCACTGTGTTTTTGGAAACAACACTCTCGGTGCACCGTCTCACTGTAACTCACCTAAAATACTAATAAAAGATGGAAACATAACCTATTTCTACGCAAGCGTAGATCGCTCTATACATCTACAAAAAACTTTTTGCCATAGTATCGGTATATTTTTGTAGGAATTTTATCATGGTAGTCAGGTCGTTATACGCGAAAAATACAGATACGAATATGCGTTGTGTATCAGAACACAAACGCCATAACAGTTTAACAAGCAAACAACTCATATACTTTATTAATAAATTTGAATGTATTCAAATTTAATTCATGGTTGAGTGGTACCAGTGTTAATTAAAATTCGTACTATATTTTTCGCCTTAGATTTTGTTTAAGATAAAGGCCTTTTTTTGTAAAATGTATTTATTAGAAATAAATCGATAACTCTTTGAACGGAAGTAAATTTTGAAGCCTGCCGAGTCGATGGTGTGCACCATCGAAATTAATGGCGTCAGTAAAATATCGATGTTAAATGTAATTTTTCCTAACTTAATAGTTATTATTAGTCAATAATTTTATGAATATTTGTTATTACGGCTTTTGATAGATGTTTAAATAATGTTCTATGATTGGTGTTATATCACAGGTGTCTTTTAAAAGTTTTTGGACAAATCAGAAAGTCATAAATAATCTATGGCTAACGGTGTAATCTCCGACATCTAATGAAGTTTTAATTTTGTCTTATCGATCGACTCCCTCCTTGTCGCCCCTCCCCTCGTCCCACTCGGCTGTTGCTGTATAATATTGTGTGACATTTCGTAAAAACTTTAACTAATGCACCGATTTCAATATTGAAAAAAGAGATTCTACATCTCTTTTTAATTATTCATTAATTTCTTAACATTTAAGAATGTAACCGCATTATCTAAATTGAAGAGTAATAAAGTAAAAATAATAGAAAAAAGAACAAAGCTACCAAAATGGTACGATTTTACATATTATTGTCTTTACCAGATTACAGGGACTCAGGCCTAGAGTCCTCATGATAACACAACAAAAATAATTTCCAACTGGGTCCAATATTGTAGTGTGCCTTTAGGCCCCAGAATGGATTAAGACGGTCTTTATTTTACTCATACTAATTTTAACAGACCCAATTTTTGAAGGCACAAAACCAATCAAGTCAATTCTATAAAAGAAATGTTTTTATTACAATGGTTTTTTTTATAGAATAAGGGTATCTAATAGAATACGGGATAAGGGGGAGGGAATATGTCACAACTTTTCCTAAAAGTTTTAATTTTGTTTTAATATTTAATATTATAGTGATTTTTTTTATTACTCTATGAATTATTAAAGCCTTCTTGAGGAAAATTTCACTACCTTTAATAAACTTCCAATAAATATGCGGTCCCTTTAAGATACAATTGTTATGCGAACCCATAGACCGTACATTTTCCGGGAAAAAAATAACACATGTCTTTCTCAGACCCCTTAACCATACAGAAAACCATGTTGTTGTTATCAACCATTAGCGACCTATAGTTATTTTTAGATAAATACATCTGTTTTTTTATTGGGCGGCCTTTTTGCCGCCCTGCTGCTCCCCCTGGCATGTTTTTGGCCAGAGCCGTTGTCGTTCCGTTTATTTAATAATAATATCAACTTTTACATTTTAACTTAAAGCTAAACTAGATTATTGATTACAATTTAACTTAAATCTACTTAATTCTAGTACAATAGGAAAAGGTAAAAGGATAAAAAAGGTAAAAAGACTAGTTATTTTTGGTTACAATAAATACTAATATTACTAACAAAGTCTTTGGTATTTTGACGATCAATCTTTTTTATTACGTTTTATTTCTAAGTATTACTTCCTGCGCTATTCGCTTACATTAATTTATAAAAGTCTGAACTATTTTCTTGTCTGTCATAATTTTACTAATATTTTGTAATGTAATTTTTCTTTTATTTCTAATTCGCAGTTCATCCTATTTATTTTGAAGACTGGGCAGTCGACGATGGAGTGCAACACGTTTCTTCCCGTGCTGGGTGCACAGATGCACGAGGGGTTCTCCTTGCACTTAAATCTGTGCAAGTACTCTGAGTGCCTCGTAAAAACTTAAACCAGCACGGGATCTAGGTCCAACCTGCGGAGCAACGAGTAGGCGCCTACTGCGTCTGGGAGGAAAAAGCTCGTTGCCGAGGCCGTTTCACCTTCTTTGTAGCGTATGTTCCATTCGTCGAGCGACTCCAAGCGAAGTTGTCGCGTGACGAATGAAACAGGGCATTTATCGTAGTGAGGTTTAATCTTCACTCCGACTGCGGCTTATTTCGCCAACTGGTCCGCCCTTTTATTCCCCTCCACCCCCACATATGCATTCACCCAATACTATCTTATTATCTTTCCCTCATTTTCCATCTCTTTTAAATTTTTTCTGATCTCAATCACTAGGGGGTGGAGAGTAAATACATCTGTTAAAACAAAACAAAACCGTTTCATTCTAAAGTTATTCATTGTTACGCGAGGTATTAACCAATCGCGATCAATCATTATTTATAGATAATAATCTTACGGGAACCTTAGATTTTCCGCGATATAAAATAGCTTATGTGCTATTCCAGACTATAATCTATCTCTGTGACAAATTTGATCTCTATCGGTTCGGTTAAACATTCATCCATTCATCCATCTAAATTTTCGTAGTTATAATAATTTAGTTAGAGTAGTAACTGTTCTGACAAAAATTAAAATTAATTACAACTAGACAATTTTTGTTGTTACTGTGGTTAAGTCTAAGTTCAGAATCAGTTGTTATTATGTATATTTTTTTGAAATTTAAATTGTAAAATTTGTAGGAACAAGGAACAGATAGCATGGCAGTAAAAACTATGCACGTTAAACTTATATTAAACGGTGGTGACCAAACTTTGTACATTTTTTTTGCGCACATTAGAAAAATTAAGACCAAATTATTCGTTTCATGGGTTGGTTGAAAATTAGTACATGAATGCTTCTTTTTGCCCATCACTAATCGTCATTATCTGACAGACGTCATAAACGACCAAAAATAAAACACCGGAGTATAGCTGTTACATTTTACAGGAGTTTGATTTGACTTGACATAGAAGCATCTGTCAAATTATTATAAGCTAGCTGTAGCTGGCTAGCAGTGTTAGTATTAAATGCGAACTAATAAAATTAACATAAAACAAATAAATAATGGTTAAATATTTTTTACCTGTAAAGGAAACAATATATGAAATTAAGTGTCGTGTTAATTTGCCTTCAGTTTTCTACGGAGGTGTCGATGAATATTTTTAGTTGATATTACCAATCGATAGGGAACGTTCCCTTGCTAATTTAATTTGCTTCTGTTAATTCAAACTCAATCAAATTTGTCTCCATTATCAAGTATAAGTATTGTTAGCTTTTGATGTAACCCATTTTGTTTTAAGATAACGGATATTAAACTAATTGTTATCATATTTATGTACTTAGAGATAACCTCTGCATTTGTCGGAATACTTCCAGTTTTTTATTTCTTATTTTCAGATTCAATGTGTAGCGCAAAGTGAATTTTAGGATCTTGTAATTTCTATATAAAGTGAATTTAGAGTGCTTTGTTTCTATAATAAATTTAAAAATTGGATAAATTATGTGAATAATTTTCGACCAACATGCCACGGGATATTCTAAGTGAAAGTTTGGCTGTTCTCCGGATCATTGAGGCAAGTTCCAAGTTAATATTATGAGGCTTTAATAATTAATAATTTTGTCTGACGACATGAGAGTATTTTTTTTGTGGGTATTTAATTATGTATCTATGTATGTATGTCCATTCCAATGTGACCTCCTGTAGCCTAAACAGCTGGACTTATTTTCAAGACACCTCATGTCCTTTGATTCCATTTTTTATAAGGAATAAACTAGCACTTGACCACAATCCCACCTGATGTTTTTTTTATGGGTGGCCTTTTTGCCGCCCTGCTGCTCCCCCTGGCGTATTTGGACCAGAGACCTTATAAATCTTTATTTAATTTAAATTTCTTACAATGTTTCTTATTCTAACTTAAAGCTAAACAATAAATATCTAATTCTAAGCAATTAATTCTAGTGCAATAGAGCTATTAAAACTTGTAAAAATATAAAATGATGGAAAGATAAATAATAAAACAATAATAAAAACATTAAAATGATAAAACATAACTCTATTGCAATAGGGCATTATTACTTAATAATCATTCAAATCTTAAACAATAAATAAATAATAATAAATAAATATACAGTTTTGTGGGTCCGATTTTTTATTTCTTATTTTTATTTATAACCTTTCTTGCTACTGTCTTACAAAATTATAAAAATATGTCCCTTGTTTCCTTATTTCTTATTATTACATTAACATTTTCTTGCTTTATAGTCATTCCTATTCTTATTTCATTTTCCACCCGGCTTCTAGTGTATATCAGTAACTCCAATATGGCGTGCAACACGGTTTCATCCCGTGCTGGGTCACAGGTGCACGAGGGGATCTCTTTGTACTTAAACCTGTACAAATATTCCGAGAACCCCCCATCAAGTCCGTCAAGACTTGCACCAGCACGGGATCCAATTGTATTCTGCGGAGTACTGGGTAGGCGACCCTGCCGTCAATTTGCCGTCAGTGGAAATGCTCATGTCAACGGCAGCTCGCTGGGCAACTTCGTCATCGTCCGTCAGACAGTCGAACTGCAGCCCTGCGGGGTGCGGGGTCCTCTCATACCTGGCCGGCCTCTCCAAATCTCGGTCCCCTAACACCCGCTGGGAGTGACCCTTCTTTACTTTATAAAGAAGGGTCGCCTCTTGGACCCGAGGGTCCAGAGGCAACAACTCAGCGTGTGTCAGGGAAGGGTTCAGAGAGACCGTCCTATAGGCCCTTACTATTTTCTGTGCAAAGTCCCGCTGCACCCGGTCTAACAACTTCTGAGTGGTCGGTGTTATATTGTGTTTGTTGGCCTGATGTTAAGTGATGATGTGGTCGAAAAATGGCTTGCACTAGTTTAAATAATTCTTCCTCATAGTGCCATAGTGGTACAGTCAGTGGGGCTAGTTGATTTTTAAATTAACTCCTAGTTCATTCGGACAATATTTTTTCTCATCTTTCATCTCTGCTGTTACATGTTTAATAAAATTTATACAAATATTCATTTGATCATGTGTAAGTTAAATTGTGTTCCTTTGTATTATCAACATTTTAAAAGACTGAACAATTGCAAAATATACAAAACAATACCACCTCTTAAAGCTTTTGTATCTTAAAGAGATGATGCTACTGGGAACATTCCGCACATTCACATCCTGATAAGCATAACATATTTAATAACATACATATTAAAAGAAAGATGTTCAAAATTAAAACATAAGACTCACACCCAGAGAGGTTGGTAGAGGTTATGGATTTGGTGCTACCCCGACACACCTCTCTTGCCTCTTCTACATCTATACATACATATGACTTGAATTAATTTTCTAGACAGAAATTTATTAATTCTTAATTTATCCAAAACTAAGTATAACATTTTCAATAAAAAATAATGACCAGCAATCAGACTTCAATTTAAAAGCCCATACATGTAAGCCATCTACCAATCAAGCCAACTGTAATTGCCATTTAATTAATCAAACCTCCTCAATCTGAAATCTTGGAATTTTAGTAGATCAAAATCTTAACTTTAAACCACTCATCAATAACTTTTAGATATGAGTAAGATAATTTATTGCCATATTCCAAAAACATTAGACATATAATTGATCCTGTACCTTTGTGGTAAATGGTATCTTTTGTGTTGTCAATTTTACTGTTTACAATTTTACTTATTTGTTACTTTATATGGCATAATAATCTAGGACAGTGGAAACAAAACTGAATTATTCTAAATTGAAAGGGCTCAAGGAGCAAGCAATTTCACATATCAAACCACATTATTGTTTAAAATTTTCTCTGTACTTACTGTTAGGAAGTTATTCATTAAAGCCACAATTATTAAACAACACATAAATACTCAGTAAACAAAGACATTGTTCTGTATACAAAATTCCATTTTGTAGAACAAGTTTTGCGAATTTTTTTCCATTTTTGGGACCTGTTTTTGTTTTCTTTATAATGGGTAAAACAAACTGATGCCCATAACAAAATGTTTTAAATTTAAATTAAAACTAATAGTTAATGAATATCTTTAATATGTTGTGTAATGTATATTTATACTATATTATACTATCTCTAATTTAATCCTACCTACTGACTATTTTTGCTTTTTTCCATTGTATTTATCCTTAAGAAAAAAATTATAATTTTTTAATCATAAAAATTGTAATCATCTGTTGTTTTGGCTTTTACTATAACATTTTTTTTTGCAACTAGCAATGAACTTGCCACACTAATCTCCTGTAAAACAGTTTTATACCAGTAGGGAGTTGCAGATTAGCCTATGATTTACTTTGCACACCTGACTTAGGTTACTTTTTAAATGTATGTATGTTTTTTTAGACTATGTTTTGTTACAAATAGATAAATAAATCTATGCATACATGTTCAATGGTTATGGGCACTGCTTATACCAATTTTCTTTTTGATGTTACTAATCTGATTACTATAACTTTTTCTGGACTATCCACCTACCAATATTACCACTCACTTTTGCAACATAGATTTGTCTTATCACCTCCTTTATTCGTCATTTCACTTTCCCAACATAACAATTAAATGGTTCACATAATATTAAATGACCACTACTTTTCAATAACATTCCTAAAAAAGTTGAAGATGGACAGGCATGCATGAGCTGGGCTCCAGCGAGGAAGTACCACTAACTCAAAAGTCAAGAGTGGAGTAGAAATAATTTATATTTCTGAGTGTTGTGTGTAAGTGAGGTCTCGCACGCTCTATCCCCGTTTTATACCTTCCACCTCTCCTGATCCCTCTTAATAAAGACCGACAATGCATCTCTAACTCTTGACAGACATTAGTTGTTAATGTTGATGGGCAGAGGTGATGATTCATGCATAACATCTGACCTCAGAATAAGGACACCTATATGTTACTCAAGAGTATAAAATTGTGTAAATGTTTATAATACATTATGGTTTCTGGTACTTTGTACTGATATGAACAGTTAGGAGGTGGTAGCTGATGTCTGTCAATCATTTGTTCTGCTTTTTTTTATCCCAATGGGTAGTATGGGTTTCGCGTCATATTTTATTGTTTGTTAATTAAACTATTATTTAATTATGTCACTGTTAATTCTGTTTAAATAATTCATGACCTTGAGTTTGCACTGCCGAAACATTCTCATAAAAAACATGTTTTTTTTGTATGAATTCTTGCATAGTTGAACTCCCGGTGTTATATTTATTCAAAGAATACTGTGTTTTATGATTTTTAATAGTTTTGTTTTATGATTTGTACATGCTCCATAAAATGGTGGATCTACAGTTGGTTTTAGTTATAATAACGATGAGGGACTACTATCATTCCATTGTTATAGTAATAAGTGGAAAGAAGTACTTTATTCTTAAACATAAATGAATGATCCTTTATTTATAAACGAAAAAAAAAATATGTATATTATTACAACTGCCAACCATCACAGGATGTAAACAAAAGATAAGAAAGTTAACGATTCTATGAATGAACCTTTGTGTGACTGTTGATTCAGTCCAATATCTGCAAAGGATTTCTTAGAATTTGTTACATGGTTAATTAATACTAGCTCTTATACCTAAAATTGGCATTATAACTAAAACATATATCCATGCACTATGTTTTATAGCATAGTTATATATATATATAAGTATTTTAAATGAATTCAAAATTAAAGACTTCTAATTTTTTTTTCGCAACTGAAGTAGCTATCACTAAATTATTTATCTCTAAAAGTATGTGTACTTAAATTTAAAAACATATGAGTGTTACTTTGTTGCAACGGGTCTTTACAATTACTGAGATCATTATAAATAAAATCCACCATACTTAGATGCTGTCAATTGCTGTGTTGTTTTCGGTATATTAATAATAATGTTATAATGTTAAAATTTTAAAGTCATTAACACAAAACCTCCAATATTTTCATGTACTAAATTAATCATTAATAAAAAATTTTGTCAAGCATGTTTATTGATAGATTTTATATAACATTAGCTATATAAATACAATAATACAGATCTACATAGAAACCGCTATAACCCTGCCACTTTAAACTATACGTTGCTCCCTTTAAGGCATTCGTATACATTGATTCCCATATAACTTGAAACACAATGTATATACCCTCAGTATTGTTAAAAAATAACATATATTCAATACAGACATTCAATGGAAGTCAAGTAATGGTAACAAGTCACTAAAAGGTGGTGATTGAAATAGAGAAAAGTAAGATAGTGATTTAAATAAACATAACAATAATCTTTTAACTTTTTTAATAACAACAAAACTGACTTCAAATTTATACAATTTTATTTATGTCATTAAGTCATTTATAGCCACAGTATGTCTCCTTAGAAATTCATTAAGCCTAAACAGGTCTTGGCTTAAATCTACTAAAATGATAATTATTATATTATAGTATATCCTTCGAACCCAAGGTCCAATGACATTAAAAATTAAATGGGATCCAATTTTTTTTTAATTGATTCATAAAAGATGTGGTTCTTAGGTAGCAGACGTAAATTTAATGAGATGCTCGTTTAATACTGATGGTAGGCATGTTAAAGATATAGAATGGAGAAATAAATTAAATGAGGTTATAGGCGCAGCAGTGAGAAACCGGATTTTGTCTATGATGGCATGTTAGGTAATACAAAGTTGCATTATATAGGAAATACATTTTGGTTGGAAAAAGGAAAAACAGAAAAAGTGTCTGTTGTTCTAAATTAGTGTTTAAGGCTTATAATAAATGTTATAACCGAGTAAGGTTTGTCTGTGTTTTTTTTTTTCTTAACATAACCAACCAACATAACCAGTTGACTATCAACCTATCCTGTCTAACTTTAACTGTGTTTTATTACAAAGGAAATTCTGAAATAAAACCCTACATTTGGTTCTTATTTGTATCTTTACGTTACAGCACGAAGATGAAGAGAGCTGGCCTCTGGAGGACAAAACACCCGTCTGTAAACAAGCCAACAAAATTATCAACCCCACCACTACTACCCAGAAAGTTATCACAAAAGATGACAGTGTGTGTTATTTTAATTTGGCGTGAGTTTGTACTGTTTGTTCTAAGAAGTTTTCGCTTTACCCTTAAGAATATTAAGGCACATAGAAACAAAGCCAGCAAGATCTAGTTTTCTTTTCAAACGATAAACTAATTTTCAAAGATATTTAAGATGTTAATATGTAAAAAAATATTTGTAACCTGTTTACTGCAGAACAAATCTATTAGGTATTTACAAATTTAAATTTTCTGCAATATGAATATGTAATCCTGATGGATTTCTAAAAGATGTCATGTTATTATATGAAAAGGTTAAATAAATATAAAAAAAAAGATTAGGAAAATATACTAGAAGTGTGTTAGCAATATCTAAAAACGTTTCCATAAAAACATCAGTTGAGTATGAATAAATGTGTGTTACTGGTTTTGCTTCATGCCTCGACTTGATATGCCATTGCTTTCAAATAATTGTTACAGTTAAGTCGATTGTTAAATATGTAGGTTTGATTTAAGCCATGGGGACGGGACAACCAATCGTCAACAGGATCCAGTGTACCAGTACAAAACTAACAGCCTGCCCGCGGCGTCGTCCATCAACCAGTCGTGGGACGACATTGTATGCTCTGCACTGCGGATATCCCCGGATGATATAGCCAATCAGCTCTCGCTCCTCGACCTGGCCTGCTTTAAGGCAATCCAGCCTGATGAACTGACCACTTGCGGCTGGAACAAACGTAACAAGCTGACGGTAGCTCCTAACGTCGTTGCTTTCACTAAGCGCTTCAACAGGGTAACGACAAGTTTTATTATTTAGCTGTGCCCCATGGTTTTACTCGCCGCGTGTTCGTTTCCGTTCTGTCTGACCCCTAACTGCTGTAGCGTGCTTTCAGATAGCTCATAAGGACCTTATTTTTAAGGATAGTTATGGGCTATTGTATATAGACAATGATGAATTGATGATTACACTAATTAAAGAATTATTGCAATCCGATTTACAGCTCCTGAGATTAGCACATTCAAACAAGCACTTCAGCTTTATATAATAGTATGGGTGGGTTTTTTAATGTATTGAAAATAAATTTCACACAAAGTCTTGATATTTTCTTGTCGTGTTACATTATTTGTTGGTAAAACTGACAAAATCTCTGGAGAGGTGCAAAATAATACTATTCAATATCCTTGCAATTCAGACGCAATGAATAATGCAATCGGTCACATATGTATGTACATAGAAATGCATTAATGTACCGATGATGCTATGGGTATGGGTTGTTTTGCGCATTATTTCATTATTTTTTTTCCTATTTTGTCGCTTAGGACTGTTTGAGATTTGTGTAATTCGGCTTTAACTATGCTTTCGATTACATGTACTCTTATGGGGATAAAAGTGTTTTTTTTGGCAAATTACCTTTAATCTGTCTCCAGTGGTATTTCCAAATTTTCCTAATTTGGGATATTCTTTTTTATAGAAGAAGGTGGTAAACGAGCAAGCGGTAACCTAGGTGACTGTTACCCATAGGCATTTGCAACAAGCATTTGCGAGTTGCAGATGCGTTTAATAGACAGAAGAGGGGATAGAAGGAAAAATGGACATTTCCTTCTCCTGTCCATCCTCTTCCCCGTGAAATCTTCATTTGCTTTCCACCCAAGGGAAAGGGAAGCATAAGAGCACTTTAATTAGGCATCTGACACCTCATTCCTCAGACGAAACGCAGAAAACTTCTACTTCACGCCTGTCTTCTGCGAGGTCGTGGTCACTGGTTCACCGGTCGTGCGGGCTATTCGTGCAACAGATGTTGTTGTTGCGGATTCTACCACTGTTAACCCTTTCGCGACATGCTAATTTCCTACTAAGTATGCCCAAAGATTGGCAGTTTTCGAGGTTTGCGGAATCGTACGGTCCTTGTCGTTATAACTTTTGAAAACGTAGGGGTTTCTATTAGGACATTTGTTGACCAGTATTCATAAATTGCTAAATTTTGTTTACTCTACTCATAAGTATACACTATTCACGGGAATTACGGTTTTCAGCGCGAAAAGGTTCGATAACTTAAAAAGTTAAAGATAAAAAGTTCGATAGTTATTCTGCAGGTCCTCTGGTGTTTTATTAACGGGCGTTGGTGATCAGTTAATGTTAGGCAAGAAAACAATGTATTTGTTATTGTTGTCCTTATGTTAAGAATAATAATGGCAAAGAGTTCTGATGTACCTACTCTTAATTTCCGTAGGTGAGTTTTTGGACTGTTCAAGAGATACTGAATGGCCAGACGCCCAAAGCTCGGGCCGAGACCTTGGCGCACTTTATAAAGGTCGCGAAGAAACTACACGAGCTCAACAATCTCCACTCTTTGTTTGCTATCATCTCCGCACTCAACAGCGCGAGTATATACAGGTAATTACTATTAAAATAGAATAGATTACATAGATATGTTATTTACATAAATTCTCTAAAATATAACGATTATTTTTGAAGAGGATGTAATGTTGGATATATATATATATATATATATA